>JBAMAX010004202.1:0-35693 GCA_037043745.1 Chymomyza amoena | reverse complement strand
ATTTCTCACATTTAACTTTTGAGCTAGATAAAATTTAACTGAAATGGATTTTTCTCTACTTAAATTTAACAACTGCGGAAAATTCCAGCTTAAACCTTAAATAAAAATACCTTAAAGTATTCGGGCAAAGAATATTATCGTTAGCATTGCTTCAATGCGCTTCGTTGCTCTTAAAGAGAGAGAAAAAACAAAAATAAAAATAAAAAATTACTTGTAAATGTAAGGACGCTAAGCATTTAAATTAAAATAAATTATATTGAGTCAATTTAAAATTGTTATTTCCTTGGCCGGCATCATCCTTACAGTCAAAAGGACTAATCTACTTGTACAACAACAAAAAATAAAATAAATTGAAATATTTTAATAATGCGACAACTTTTTATTGCCATCATACAATGCCATTAAAGTTTAATCTGCTTGAACATTTTAAATCCTGGCACACAGTGCCTGTCATATTTATATATACAGTAGCTGGGCAGGACTTTTTTTGTGGCATACTCCAGGGAGTCTTCGAATTAGCTACTTAGCCGCCTTCAAGGCCATTAACCTAATTGGCTGCCGCCTGCCTGCCTTGGCAGAATTCAAGTCATCTCTTGAGCTCTCTTGGTTTGGTTCTCTAATAAAATTGTTTAAGGATTACATGCATACTTAAAAAATGTATCTGATGTTAATCTCATTTTGCACGGACGGCTTCTAACCTTTGACTTTTTCCCTTTTCTTTCGTTTCAGTGTCTCGACTCTAAAGGTAAGTTATCTTGCTGGAAAACCCAAAATAAGCCAGGACTGTTTGGGTCCATCTCTGGTGGGTGGCTCGCTGACTGTAAACCTTTGAAAAGGTTTTCAAATATGTTACTGTCAGTGTGTTTGTAAAATGTATCTCCTGCCTTGAGGCAATTTAATTTTGTGCAAATGTGTCGCCTAAAATTAGATTAAATTTAATATGTATGTATGAGTATTTTTGGGCTCCAGCTTGTACTTGCCTGGCAAGCTGTCGTTAAGCTATTAACACCTTACTAGAGCCATTAATTAGGCCCAATGTTAACTGTTATAAGCCCTTTAGGGTTTTGGGTATGCAATGGCAGCCTGATTTGTCAATTTAGTTTATTAAGTGTTTCATCTGCCAACTGACAGACGGCAACTGTAATAGCCTTAATTAACTGATGTCCTTTATGTAGTTCCTTTGGCACATCATTAAGGATATATGCCTTGAGAGATTTGATGTACATTTGAAACATATTCTGGGTAACTGGTTGTGGCCATTTAAGTGGTTCCGAAATTGAGAGTAGCAAGCTATATTTTTTATTGCTAATGGTTCATTGTGAATGATTCTTCTTGGAATTCGCTTGAAACAATTTTTGTACACTCTTTTTTAAGGACTTAATAATATAAGCCTATTGGATGCATCAACCTTCTTCAAAACTGAAGCCATATTATTGGTAATTGTTGTGGAATAAAGAAAAAAAAACCCATTTTTGGCAATTCCGCTCGAGATTGCCATTAAGACAGCTTGGAAACTTGAGGAATCTCTCTATATGGGTGTTGGTATCGAAAAGATTAACTTTTTAAGTTTTTCTACAATATTGGTAGTTTCTGGATCATAAAAGAAAATCCCATGCCGCAGATTTGAAATTCCTCAGCTGTCCGCCCATCGAGCAGATTTCTGTGAGACTCACGTATCTTGTAAAAACAGCTGAATAGGTAGGTCAAGCCGGAATTTGGGACTTAGCGACCCAACTTACTTAGGCGAAGAGAACAGGCCCTTTGTGATACCGATAATGGGAGTAAGTAATAAGGATAAAGAATAGACAGAGAAATTAGGGAAATAGGAAAAGTAGAAAGTACACGACCTGCAGAACGCGGGAGTCCTTCCCAAAACTCTTCTACGGGAGATTGGGCTCAGACGAACTCTAAATACGCTTAGACAATGCGAACAGTTGAAAGGATGATGAAATTATTGATTCTGATGAAAAGTATTTTTTTGTATATGGTCGAATTGTTATATACCCTTACAAATCCATAATGTATGGTACAAAAGATCATTTGGTAGCCGTGCCCCACCTCTTTGTGAGCAACCCTTTTCGGAAAAAAAAAGCCCATATTACCCTTCTAGTATCCATAGACATGTATATTATAAGAGCGATATTTGCGATTTTTTCGTCATTGGCAGTAACATGCGCTCGAATTCACATCTTTTCAATGGAAATACTGTTTTTTTTCTTTTCCTAAAGCATTTCAAATCACGAAAATAAATTGAATAAACTCTACTTCTTCTTTTATTCCTTTAACTCTTTAAAATATATTTTAATAAAACAAATTCATTACAATATATACCATAAAATTTAAGAGGCTTAAAGAAGTTTTGCTTTGTCTTAGTCAACCATCATAATAGTTTTCTTCAAAAGCACAAAATACATATTTCTAAGAATTTCTTTAATTCGCTGCAAACATTTAAATAAATAAATATTTAAAAGCTTCTTTTCTTGTTTATAATAATATAAAAAAATGTTTAGGATTCAATCGGCTCTGCGATTACGTTCAAGTTCCAATAAATAATAAGAATTTAAGAAATGATAAAAGGAGTATAAAAATATTTAAATAAAAACAAGCAAAATTTCTGTAAATAATGTTTTTAGTACAAGATGTGGTAAAGAACTGATTTTCAAAATGACTGTAACTCGGCTTTTATAGCAGTTTTTGTCACTTCATGGCCTACTAGAGCAATATTGCCTACTATCGATTATAATTTCATTTCGATTACTTTTTTCGATACTTTCCATTAATAACAAACGCAGCCCAAATAATCGGCGCCAATTTTGAAGTTTGAGTGGCCTTAGCAATATCTGACATCTATAAAGAGGTCAAAGTTTTTCAATGTCGATCAATATATTTATAAACTTTTTATATAATTCGCATCAATTTCAACTTCAATTTCGATTATACACGACATAACAGTGAGATTAAATCCGGACCAAACTAGGCAGGTATATGTAACTGTCTAACATTATTCTTCATGACAAATTTGTTGAAGATTGGTTTATTATTTTAGAAGATATTAATTTTCTTCCAATCGATAAGTCAAGCCAACCACTGTGCAGCAGAAGGATTGTCTGTATATGAATGCTGTGTTAATAATTCGGAAGTTTAGAATGACTTGAAATTGGGAAAGTACTTGGCAAGAAGTCTCTTAGCTCTCCCTTTTTCTTTTTGTGGAACACTAGGTCTGTACCATTTCTAAATCTCGAAAAAAGTCTATTATACACTTTGTGGTTCAATTATATATATCATAGGTCTTTAGTCTTTTGACTTCAGATCGGCATTCAAGGAATTGGCCCGAGTCTCTGTTATAAAGTAAGAGTTAGCGACCGGACGGAGAGCAGAGAGAAGAAGCAATACTGTTCGAAAGCCCGGTCATGACAAATGAATGAGTGATGGCTAGATTGAAAATAAAATCCAAATGGTTCAGTAGACCAGTAGTGAGAAAACCCTCAGGAGAGGAAACATGTCAGGTGTGTTCAGGAACATAAACAAATTTTGCAATACCAGAAGGGGTCTAAAAACACACTCAGATAAGTTCAGATATACAGTAAACATATTTCTGGAATCGAAATAGCTGATAAGCTGGCGAGAGATGGTACTCTGAATCCTCTAAAGGCCCGAACCTTTCTGTGGAGTTGGCAGAGGTTTGATTAAGAAGGTGCTGTGATACGGAAGATCTAAACGAAATACAAACTGGATCAAAATTGTAGGCCTATGGCAGGGCAAGATGCTCCTTGGTTTCTACGCATCAGATAGGTATTAGGAACTCTGAAGTTGACAGATGTTTGTCTAAAGAGGTGCAGTGGGACGGAAGATCTAAACAAAATACAAACTGTATTAAAATTGAGGGGAAGTCAGGCCAAGTTGCTCCTTGGTTTCTATATGTATATGTAGATGTAGTAGATATGTAGATATGTATTATGAAATACTAGGGGTCCCTTAACTAGCAAGGTTTCTTATGAGAAACCTCTAATTTAGGAATAATAGTTGCATCGCGAAATCATTTTGTGAAGTTAGGGAGGATGGGAACCTCATTGCACATACATGCAGATTAGGATTCTCTAGGCAGATGCAGAAATTCAGAAAAAGAACCAATAGACTTGTGCTAGAATTATTACGTCGTCTCGTAATAATCATTATCAGGACAACCCATCTCTGTGTACGCATCGACATCAAAGGTCCGTCCTAAGATTATTATGGATGGATGAGCAATTTTTCAGACATGCCCGCACTGCGTGGAAATAAAACTGTGATGAATATGGTCTCCTTCTCCAATTTCAAGAGCTAACCCATCTCAGCCTGATTCAAGCTACAATGAAGAGCCATTCTGCAGGCTTCTCATCCAGGCAATTAATTCACTACCAGGTTCCGGGGTACGGAGGACGCCCAATAGGTAGCTTCCAATACGATGACCCCCTCTATCTGGTCATCACCTCTAGTGTTAAGCGTCACCTGTGGATCGTCCATCGGCACTATTGTCAAATTGACCCCTTGGGTCAGAAGAGGGAGATACAATCAATCCAAAGAAGCCATTCTGCATGCCTCTCACCTAGGCATTCCGTCTTTATATGGACGTCCACTAGGCAGCTTCCAACATGATAAACAACTCCAGCTTGGGCTCACCTCTAGTGTTAAGCGTTACCTGTGCTCCTTTCCCGATTACTACCGGAACGATTGTCACCTTGACCACTTGGGTCAAAGGAGGAAAACTCGGTACAGCGTTGCTTTCGTCGGCAGTCTCGCTCGACGTGCTTCAGTTGTCAGCCGCATTTAAAGGGGCTCTCCAAATGGTCACAACTTCTAAGGTGTTTGCAGTTGCCACTAGGATGCAAGCCCTCTTGTGGGCGTGGGAGGCGTCGACGTTTGACTGAGCCCTTCCACTGCCTGCGTAAAGTAGTTATTTTGGACAAATAACAATAATCCGAATTCTTTAGAATAACTAAAAGTTTTGGAAATATGCATAATACTCTCGGAAACAGAGTCAAGAACAATTCCAATGCTGATTTTTTTCAATAGCTTTTTATTATTTTATGCAAAGAAAACATTACGTAAAAAAGTCTACAAAAATTGACAGCCATTATTTCATTTCTGAAATGAAAATGGCGATAGCCCCAATAATATTGTTTTTAAAATTAATTTTTACCAATGCAGGCATGCAACTTTATGTTGCACAAAAATTGTTGCAATGTTGATAAAAGAATAAAATATGCAACTGTATGCACAAGAATATTATGCAGCCTTTCACAAGGAATATATAATAATAAAAATATATATCTAAAAGGGAAACAGGAGCAACAACAACAGCAATGTAGATAGTGCACGCAACTCGGATACAAATTCCATTGAACGTTATAGGTTAAAGTGGATGAATGTAGTTTCCTGGGTTTTGCATGCCAAGGATGCCAAACCCTTTCAATAAGTTGGCATATTGCTTATGGTTTTTTACTGGGTCAAGTAAAATGAAAAGTGCAAATAGCATCTTGTCACTTGGAGAGTATTTTATTAAATTTCGCAATTGTGCCTGCTCCTGGTGGCTTTAGTCAAGCACATCCTGTCAGTTGGCATGTCATCTCGTATTATTGACACATTTTCAAGTTGAACGTTGAAATATGAATATCAAATATGAACATCTCAAGCCGTTATGCATGACAGGATGAGATGCGAGTAAAAACATCGAGTAACCCAAGCAGTCGGAGGCGCCACAGACCATGTGTATTGTGTTTGTAATACAACCTTTTGCCCATGCCACATGTCACATGCCACAAACTTGAGAACAAAAGCTCTGAAGTGGTTTCATCATCATCGCAGTGACAAGACGCTGTGGAGCGACCTTCTGAGACGTTAACTTATGGACGTCATTGTAGACGTTGATTGCCGCGAGTTGATAAGAGTGTTGATAACACGGTTTGCGGCTTTTTTTCTAGGCTCTCTAATGACACTCCATGCCAGCACTCAGCTGTTGTTCCAGCTGTTTGTTGTGACGATTAAGTGGGCCAAGTGAGTGAGTCGGTGGGTGGAACGGTGAGTGAGTAAGTGAGTGAGTGTCCTTGGATTGCTCTTGAGTTTGCCGCTGAGCGTTGTCTATAATTTCCAAGGTATACGCCCACACTTATGTGCACATGTAATGCGTGCTAGTATATAGAAATTCATATGTAAGGCTTTACATAATCATAAATCAGGCATTAATGCCAAGCATTGTTGACAGCTGTTCCAAGTTTATAGGGCAGACTGAAAAGTAAGCGGCCTAGTAAAGGGATTCCTTTTATTCGATGTGAAGCTGGGCAAGCGCTTTGACTGTGATTTTTAAGATGGCGTCCAATAATCAAGTCACTTGGTCTGTCAAATCTGGTCTCAACTCTATTCTCTTTAAAATAATACGAAACTAAGGTTCTGGGGAGAAAGTAGGGGTCCTGTGTATCTGGCTCTAAGCACGATACTCCAGAACTTTTAGCGAACTTAGGAAATTTCCTTTATTACCAAAGAAGGCACAAACAGCTGATATTTATGTGGCACTTATATTCTAGTTTTCCTAGGCCTAGTAAAGTGATTCCTTTTCTGCGATGTTAATTTAGGAAATCAATTTCACTGTTATTTTCAAGATGGCCTCACTGTCCTCTCGTAGATGCTGATCATTATAAGGACAACTAATCTTTGTGTACCCACCGACATTAAGGGTCTGTGCTGAATTTATTCTATATGGTCTCCTTCACCAATTTCAAGAGCTGCCCCACCTGGGTGAATAAGAAATTCTTCAGCCTTGTCCGCACTGCCTGGAAGAAAATATGTGATAAGGTCGGCTTTAAGAATATAGTCTCCTTCTCGAATTTCAAGAGCTACCCCACCCCAGCATTAAAGCACTCAAGCTACAATGAAGAACCATTCTGCATGCTTCTCACCCAGGCAATCGACTACCAGGTAACCCGTCTTAAAGTAGACACCCACGAGGCAGCTTCCAACATGATGACCCCCTCTTTCTTGACCTACTTTAGTGTTAAGATTCACCTGTGGATCGTCCATTGGGACTATTGTCAAATTGACCCCTTGGGTCAGGAGAGGGAGACACAATCAATCCAAAGATGCCATTCTGCATGCATCTCACCCAGGAATTCTGGCTTTATATGGACGCCCAATAGGCAGCTTCCAACATGATAACCCCCTTCAGCTTGGGCTTACCTCTAGGGTTAAGCGTCACCTGTGTTCCTTTGCCGATTACGACCGGAACTATTGTCACCTTTACCACTTGGGTCAGAGGAGGAAAACATCCTACGGCGTTGCTTCCATCGACAGTTGGACACTCCCACGGCGTGCTGCAGTTGACAGCCGTATTTAAATGGGCTCTCCATGTTAATCTAGAGGAGCATTTTCACTGTTATTTTCAAAGTGGCGGTAAATTCACAAATCGCCTAGTCCGCCAAATCTGCTCTCAACTCTATCCTCTTTCAAATTATATAAATCCTGTGATGGGCATGTAGCCCAAAGCACGATACATGATTTTTTTTAAAAACTTTTGAAGAATTTAGGAAATTGACTTCATTACCAAAGGGTTCAAACCCTTAGATATTTATAATGCACCTATATTCTAGTTTTATCCTCCATTACGAAATGTCGTCAAAAGTTCCCCCTAAGTCCATTAAACATTGCAAAACAGACCTTCGAATGGATTCTTAATCAAGTTCCAAGCAATTTTGGTCAAAATTTTTAAATATAAGCAGAAAATTATAATCGTCATGGTATGCTCTCGATTAGAGAATTTCAGCTCTACTCGTCAATCTTCCCAGATATTTTCTCTATATCATAATTTTCTGATACAATCAGCTGCGCTCTGGAATGCGAACAATTTTATGTGGATTCGATTTTGCGTGCTCCGGAAAACGCATGTTTTTTTTCGATTTATCCCTTTTTATTACACCTTGTACCATATGGAACAAAGAGTATGAAAAAAAGGATATATTAAGTTTATGCAAGTTGAAAAAAAAGACATATTGAAAAAAATTCTTTCGTAGTTTCTGGTCTTGGTCGTTTACTTTTCAAGCTGCCCTCGTCCTCACGTACTGTACACATTAACATTCATTTCATGCACGAACACGTCAGCATCATTCCACACTCTCCCAAACCCCTCCCGCAACATTCATAGGCAATTACATAATCTAGTGCTATTAATTATTTAATTGTTACCACAAAATCTTTAACGTATTATCATTCAATTAATGCACGCCATTTTTTTCTACATATATGTATTTTTTTTTTTTTTAGTTGTTTGTTAATAAACCCTCGCTGATCCCAACTGTATTTAATTATATATAATTCAGTTATTTATGACGCTAAAACAAGAAAAATAAAAAAAAACAAAAGTTATGCAGCCGTATAATATTTCATGTAAATAAGTTGTCCTGACAAATGGGAATGAAATTTTTTAAGTAGGGGTCGTTATAATTATAGGCTTTGTTGCATAACTAAAAATAATAAGTTAGATAAATAATTATTAATTTGAAAGCTAACAAATCAGTACAAATGTGATATAACAAATATAATATATTTGACTAATGGCGACAGTACTATAAATCGCATTTAGAGAAACATCGTTAGAGTATGTAACTTTAAAAAAAGAACTAGTTCATAATTAAACGCAGAGCTATCAGGCGATTTTTTAAGACATCGTTTCTATGCCGTTGCATAACTCATAATAATATATTATACAAATAATTCCTAATTTTAAAACTGACATATCAGTACAAATATGATATAACAAATATAATATATTTGACTAAACACAAAATCGCATTTGGGGAAACATCGTTAAAGGAGTTGATTGTGATTTAAAATAAGTGTTTGAAAATATAGGGTAAGATTTTGAGAGAGATTTGTCTGCAAATAAGTTTTAATTATTATAAAACGGTTAGAGTATATGCCTAAAAAAAGAACTAGTTCATAATTGAGTGGTACCAAGTTTTTTTGTTTTTTTGGGAAAACTTCGATTCTGAATGGTTATTCTATTCTATATTCTTCTTCTATTTAGCTTGCTTACTTGCTTCTTTAATCCGAATTCTTTTATCTAACACTATATTACATTTGGAAAAACATCGTTATCGGAGTTGATTGCGATTTAAAATAAATGTTTGAAAAAATATGCTAAGATTTTGGGAGGAATTTGTATGCAAAAAAGTTTTAATTTTTATACGATTCGATTATATCCTAAAAATAAAAAGAACTAGCTCATATTTTTTTTGGTGACTTCGTTATTATTTCGAATATTTTGGATTTATATTCTTCTATTTAGCTTGGTTACTGGCTTCTTTACTTCGAATTCTTCTATTAGGTTGGGAACGGCCTATAGTAAAATAACTAGTACATAATTGAACTTAGAGCTACCAAGCGCTTCCAAGTTCTTCTATTTTATACTCTTCTATTTAGCTTGCTTCTTTAATTGGAATTCTTTTAAATTCTAAATGTAATACTTTTATTTATTACATTTGGAAAAACATCGTTATCGGAGTTGATTGCGATTTAAAATAAATGTTTGAAAATAAATGCTACGATTTTGGAAGGGATTTGTATGCAAATAAGATTTAACTGCAATAAAACGATAAGAGTATATACATAAAAGTAAAAAGAACTAGATCATAATTTTTTTGATGACTACGTTATTATCTCGAATTTTTCCGATTTATATTGGATACTGGCTTCTTTGCTTTGAATTCTTCTATTAGGTTGGGAACGGCCGAACTTGGAACTCGAGACAACTTTAGGTTGATCTATAGCAGATCAGCTTACTTTAGGCAAGGCTTTGCTAATAAGATGAGGGCCAAGGCAATTAAGCTCTTCAATATTTCAGGACTATATCCGATAAATAGGATTTCAATAAATTCTGTACGATATATTTATTGAAATATTCTCTAACTCAATCATTTGTAGGTATGGAAATAATTAGGCGATGGACTTCTTTCTTGGCAAAAGTAAAGAAAACTTGGTAGTCCTAAGCCTACTACCTCCCTAAACGAGCCCAAGCCACAAGTTTGATTATCACAGCTCTCATATCCTCCAAAATCTTTGCGTACATACAAACAATACAGACAAATGCACCAATTTATTTCTGACCATTTTGGTGCTAACTTGGGATGCTCTTCAGCCTCACCTGCTCTATATTCTGTCCAAAAACAGATTATATTATTAACTGAAATCCATTATATTTTAGAATAAACGAAATGTAAAGCATCGAAATCGATTTGCTTTGCACTTAAATCTAGTTAATAGTTCTGTCAACAATTATTCGCTTTTGTGAACCGTAATAAATGCCATTCACAGTGAACGAATAAACCGTTGCAGCATTCACATTTCACTGAGCTCGTGATTATTCAGGATCAATCAACTGGAATTAATTAATATTAATTTGCTGAAATGCAAGTTGCTAATTGTATATTTTGTTATTCATAAAAATGTGTCAAATATGTGTATTATTTAATATTTAAATAAAAATAACAATGAAATGGCTTAATTCTCGCTGACTAAAACATTTGTGCAGTAAATTATAATAAAAATGACATGTTGCAATAAAATATGTCAATTACAAAAGGCAGAATTTATTCATTACATAATCTTAAAGTACATTAACAACTGTCAACTCCATAAAATGCCAGTTAAGTAAATTGTTTATATAATGTAAACTTATTGGGTAATAAAGCATAAACATTAAAATAAATGCAAAGTATTTTTAGAGTTTAGTAATCTAAAACTCTCTCTTGATGATTTTGAGTAAAATGTGAATTTTAATTAAATCAGTAATTATGCAAAAACACGTTTACATTATTAGGCGCACCGCAAATGTTAATTTTAAACTACTGACACTACAAAAAGTAATTAATTGAAACACGAAAATAAAAAACCGTAAAAATATCAACGTAAATAAATAAATGTCTGTCATTATAATAATATAGAGTATATATACACAGAGGAATTTTATCAAATTTTCACTTCATTTCAACGAAATTGCAATAGAATTTAAAATTGTTTTTATAATATTAATTACTTTACTTAAAATGCATTAAGTGTAATATAATTTTAGCTGTCCAATTAAGTTGACTTTAACGTTTATGTGTCAACGTTGAACGCTTTAAAAATTTAAATAGCTCTCTAAGTGAATAGTGTAAGCCCTAAAGGCAATATATAAAATATGTAAAAATATGAAAGATACTTAGGGAAATGGACGAATAATATAAAGAAACGTTTCGTTTGCGTATTGTATTTACAAAAAGAATTTGTTTGGACTTTGTTCTCAGAAAACAACTTAAGAAGTGTACTCTGTAATAAGGAAAACGAAAGAAAGTCACCGAAATTGTTTTTTTTTTAATTTTTAGTATTTCTAGTATTTTTCAAACATATAGATATCTTCAGAAGTAACGAGTTTGAGCGATTTTAGTTGTTTTTAGATTTTTTTTTTATATTTATAATTGTGAAATGTGTGAAAGATTATAATAAATGAGGACGAAATATAAAAAGACGATTGTAAAAATTACAAAAAAAAAAAAATGGCGAACGTAAAGTCGGGCGCGGACGACTTTGGGATATCTTTTACCACTAGCTTGCAAAAAATCCAGTTCCTTCATAAAAAACGAAAAAAAATAAGAATTTATATGCAAAAATTTTTTGTTTGGCAGCTGTTAAATTCCACCATTATTAGTCGAATGTCGCGCTTCACGGGTGTCTTAACGAATTCTTTCACGTTCATTGCGATTTGTCCCTGGGAGCGATAGATTGATAAAATTTGACGTTTTTATTCCAATTGACATACTCATGCCCTATAGATTAGGAGAGGCATTGCCAATTGTCCTAATGGGAGCTTTATTAGCCATCGCCAAACATTGATCTTCAATATGAATTCAAGCTTCATTGTAAACTTCCAGCGTAATTTCCATCACTGGCTTACGATTTGCTTGACGTACTCGAAACAAAATATCTTCTGATAAATAATCGTATTATTTTATCCACAATTCAAGTGGATTTGATGAAAACATGTTGCCAAAATAATCGCAAATAGAACCGTATTTGATATGGATGAGCTGTAATAGAGATCTGCTAAAGTTTGATTCCAGTGCAAATCATTTTCCAACTAATTCAATTTTTTACATGCTTCTCACATACAATAGGCTTGAAACCTCCATATTGAAGCCTCTGATCACGCGCTCAGATTTGATAATTCAATCACCGTTCACAAACACACGTAACACATAAAACATAAGTCTTTTTTGGAATGATATGGTATATAGCGTGAGTTTTGTACTCGATTCGTTTCATATTTGACAATGCTATGAGCACTGTAACGGACCGACGTACTGACTGACAAAGTTTGGCTTATCGATACCTTGATTAATATATTAGGTATTGCGGGGTTTTTCTGACGTACTCATTTTGGCACGTTACATACATTTGGGTTTGCATGATCTTCAATGTGATCCATTTTCACAAAATACGGTACAAGGCATAAGAAAGTTAGAAAATTATTCCAACTTTTAGTAATTTCAGTATTTCTGAGCTACGATTTTTCAAATAATATAGACGAATTATTGATCTAAATTTTTTTTTTTCAGTCGTGTGAACAATGTAAGGAAAATCGATAAAAATTTTTAACGAAGTCTTAACTGTAATTATATAGTATTTCTAGTATTTTTGAAGCATATCGATATTTTCAGGAGTAAAGAGTACATATTTTGCTAACAGCTCTGGATTTTAGATGTTTTTACATTTTTTTTATTTACAATAGTGAAACATGTGAAAGAAATATAGATTTTGATAAATTAGGGCAAAAAATGAAATATTATAAAAATTAAAAAAAAGTAGATTTTACAAATTTTTCCAATCAAACGTTTTAGTGTGCTGCGATTTACTACTTCTATCAATATTGATATTACCTTATAAATTTTTCGGCCAATAAATAAAAATATAAAAAAAAAATTTTGGAAATTTTTCCTCTAAATATTTATTATTTCTAGTATTTTTCAAACATATCGTTACTTTCAGGGATAACGAGTATACACATATTTTGCTGACAGCTCTGTTGTTTTTAAATTTTTTTATATTTATTTGTGTAATATGTGAAAAAAATGCTGATGAAAGATTTTGATAAATGAGAAAAAAAAAAGGATTACAAAAAGTGAAAAAAAAATTGTGATTTTTACCAATTTTCCCAATCACACGCTTTAGTGTGTAGCGATTTACTTCTTCTGTCAATATTGGATTATACCCTTATGAATTTATCGGTTGATTGCCAACAAATAAGTGTACATATGTAAAAAAAACTATTCGGCGAAATTTTAGCTCAAAATAAAGTGAAAAACGAGAGTGTACAGTCACCACAAAGAGTTCGCTTGTAGTACACTACGCAACCTATTAGCCTATATACAAATCGTATACAGTCAATTAAAAAAATAGCGTACGTTAAAGTCCAGCGTAGGCGACTTTGGGATGCCCTATACCATGATACTTCAAGCCAACTTCAGTGCGGCATAATATATAAAATTAGTTAAATAAAAGTAATCCTCGTCTGTGAATCGAAACTGGAACTATCGAGCCGACTTGACACCAACACTCTGCCAACCAAATCAGCTCTTATAGAAAGAGGCAAAGGAACTATGACTCTCAAAAAAAAGAAATTTTGATTTAGGATAAAAATTATTTCCTGTCGGACTTTGAGCATTACTAACTTACATATATATAGCTGTATCTTAGAAATCGTAGGCTGTATCAACATCAACATCATTTCCTTTATCTTCCACACATAGGATATATTGCCAGGGCCGTAGAGAGAAAATCCGGGCCCCTATCAATTTTTCTTATTTCATGAAAATACGCTAATTGTTGAAAACTGTGAGATCAACATTAAAAAAAGTATAGAAAGGATTTCTGAGAGAATTGATAACTTCATAAAATCATAATAATGCATTTCATAAAAAATTCCAATGCAGATCTTTCGAGTCCGGGTTCCTCTGAGAGATCCGGGACCGGGGGGAAAACTCACAGACCCCCCTCTATCGACGGGCCTATATACAGCCCTTTGCAATTATTTCAATATAGAAGAGGTCTTGGAAAAAAATATGTCCCATAGCTTGCTGCACATATATATGGAGTTTAAAATTCAAGTTTGATTATACTAGCTCCTAAAATATGCAAGTTTTAGACGAACAGACAAACATAAATTTCTTTTGCTCTTTAGACTATATTACTTCCGGCAACTACCTTTCTATGTAGCTCAAACTAAATATAGATTATATATGGCAAGAAGAGAGACCAAAATGCAAAACGAAGCTCCAAAATACACTTTCTATCTGGCAGAAAGTAAGGAAAGGAACCGAACGGGACAAAAAAATATTGCTTCTGATTATTGACGAGTAGAAAACGAAAATGTGGAAGATCGATGCTTTGCTTTAGCTAAACGCAGAAAAAAATCCCCAGGGCCGTCGAGGGCTCTATTGGAGACAATGTCAGGGACTCCTCTTTTTATAAATTGACATGCTTTTAGATAGCTTGAAAATTCTAGGCGTCTAGAGACACCCCCGTTGTGTCTTCCGGCTCCGGAAGAAAAATGTCCTGGCTCCTCTATTACACCTTCATCTTGACAGTTAGAAAACTCTCGACCATGGGACTTCCCCCTTTCGCAACCTTTCGTCGGGACTGGCTAAGCGTTCTAGCTATAAAAATACTTATAGAAATGTTAGCATGCATTTTTCAAAATAAGAGTGGAATGAGATCAAATTTCGAAGCAAATATTTTTAACTAAATCGGTATCAAAATTTAACTCATATATAAATCATATTCGTGCATACTCGACGACTAATGTGCATTGTACACCAGCCGCATTCTCCGGTTCCATTAAGCAGTCTATGTGAAACACTCCCCAGGAGTCAACCGGTTCAACCGGTTCAACCGAATCTACACCATATTATTTACCGATCAACTTGTATTATAGAGTATGCTGCAGTCGTCATTTATTTCATTTACTGCCTTCACACAGAAGCCCAAGTTCAGATATATATTTTTTTATTGGTCAATCGAAAGTTACTCGAAAAGCAAACGATTGAATTCTGCAATCAATCGATTGTGCACTCTGCAATCAAATATGTATGCAACACTTAATAAATACTACATGAAATAAAAGAGTACAAATATATGTATTTGGTAGTTCCATATGTTTTTATACATTCTGGCTAAAAGGAAAAAAAAAAAAAAAACAAGGTACATGATTTTAACTTTGATTTCACTTGTGGCTGTTTGCAGCATTAAGCGGAATTTCATGCAGCTCCTGACTACCAATTGGGGTTATCTCGTTCTGGAACTTTTCGTTTCTGAGCTTCATCTTTGACTTGTTCGTTTTTATGGTATCTTTTCATGCGGACACGCTTTGGTAATACTTTTGCCCGGGGGCGTTGGGGAAGGCAGCGTCATTGATGCGGTTTTTGTGATACAATTGTATATGAGAATTTTAATACACTGCAGTAATGGGATTAAGGGTATTATAGAATTGTGTAAGAGGAGGCGTTATTGCTAGGGCTTTTACCTAGACAGGCGAATCACTTGGCTAAAGACCATAGCAGCCACAAAGATGCATGTACAATTTTAGGCAAGTGGACTTCACTGGCTTATAAAAACTAGCTCTCTCCTTAACCTGGACTATAAAGTCCTTTTGCATGAATCCATTCTTAAGCCGATTTGGACATTTGGTTCTGAGCTATGGGGCAATGCAATAAGATCCAATATTGACATAATACAGCGAGCACCGTCCGAATTTCCAAAAAAAAATCTAGGTAGTAGATAACAAGGTTATCCACAGAGACCTGCTTATCAATGTCGTTGAAGAAGAGACTTCAGAAAAACAGCAGACATAAAATCAATCTTGCCTCTCACTCAAACCCTCTTTCGAGATCTGTAACCCAAATTTTAGAGCCGTTTAACATAATTATAATTCAATTGTAAAGTAAATTAGTAATATACAGCGATTACAGTCCGAAGTCCTAAGGACGATCAAGGGGTCACGGTAGTAACATCATAACTATCGTAAAAGAAGCGATTTTAGATACATAGTAAAAACATAAATCAAGCTCGTCTCTCATCCAAACCCTCTTACGAGATCTCTAACCCGAGTTTTAGAGTCGTTCAATTCAATTGTAAAGTAAATTGGAATAAGGTATGAATAATTATACTTAGTCCTTAAAAAAGATAAAGAACAGAAAAAAGGAACTACTAAGAACTATTGGCTTAATAAAGGTATGTTGCTGTGTTTGCGTACGTATGAACACGTCTATCTCGGAGAACAGGAGAGCTAGAGATACCAAATGTGAGGAAAAGATTAGGAGCAGTTAGTCCAAGGTTTTAAGAACTTTTTTCCCAACGTTGCTGTGTAGGAGAAATACATGATAGCTTGCTCTTGTATATAAGTAGAGTTAAGATTGTAGAGTATTCAACAGCCGAGCAACGTTCCAGTTGTTTTCCTTTTTAAATTGCAACTACCACCCACAGAGCAATTTACTCACAAATAAATTTTTGATTTTTATTTATGGGGGATAGGTACAAAAAGTTCAGCTCCATGATTGCACGCACTTTACAATTTGGCCGTAATCATATAATTTTTTTCACAGGCTACCATAATTCTTGAATCGAATAATTGCACATCAAAGCAAGCCAGGACAATATAATAATGGAGCTTTCAAATTTCAGTTTATATTCTATGCTCAGTTCCATAGTTTAGTCGTTTCTTGATTTTTTGCCAAGTCAACACACATTTATTTTACAAATTTAAGTGAAAATTTTTCTTAGTTTTTATAATTCAGCATTTAAAATGTTTAATACAAAGCTTTTGTTTAACAACGTCGTTACCAAACGTGGTCCTTTTACGCTATCCAAAGCAACCAATGATGATAAAGTGGAAGAAAAATCCAAAATCGTCAGAAAACCTATGCACACTTTTAATTTCAAGCAGCAAGCTGTAAAGGACAACTCCAAGCAGGTGCAGCCTGTCACTGTTCTGACCAAAGAAATGTCGCTGGTGGAGCGCAATGAGCAGCGTGAGGTCTATAGACATCATCGTGAGCGCCTGGCCAATATTAAGGGTAAGGTGGACACCTGTTTGCCGCCTCCAAAAATCAAGATCGTCGAGAACGGCAACCGCATGGAGCTCTCCTATATGGAAATGATGGCCGCATTGTATCGCAGGAGCAATAGCTCACGTACTTTTACCAAGTCGCCGGATCCGCTGGCAGCTGGTCGCTGGCGTCATGCTTATCTGGCGCGTCACAAGGAGCGCAACCAGCTGCTGATGAATGAGAAATTCCACAAGGGCGGCGAGCTATTTGATAAAAAATTAACCAACCAGGAAAGTGTAGTCGCACCCAAATGTTTCAGCTATGAAGTACCCATGCATGTGCTGCTACGCTATGAGACGCTGATGAACAAATGTGATGTGGACTCGCTTTGCGCCATGCTGCGTCCTCAGATCTATTTTGATTTGGAGGTGCGCGGTACGCGTATTAAGGGACGTTTCTCCATACAGCTCTTTACGGAGGCTTGTCCGGAAGTGGTGCTGCACTTTATACGCATTTGCACGGATCGGCAGATGGAGCGCATTAGCTTTAATCGCACATTTTCACCCATCTGGATGGAGGCACACATTGCACTTGATAAGCAGCGTTCACTGGATACGGGCGCCATGGAGCATGACTTTGAGGTGTTGAATCATGGTGTGGATGCCGGCATACTATCCTTTCCCAGTCGCTATGTGCGTGGGAATATGCTGGATACTTTTAATTTTACCATAAGCTTTAAGCCATTGTCCATCATGAATGGTAAACGTATCGCCTTTGGCAAGATACGGAAGGGCTTGCAATTGCTGCAAAGGATTCAAGACGCTACCGGTCATATGACCAAGGCGCATGAAGTGGTGGTTTTGACGGACTGCGGCATTCTTTAAGTGACAGATGATTGGTATCCTGATACATTACGGACTAAAGTAAAAATTTAAGTAGAGTGGAGTCAATATTATAATCTATGAAAATTGCTGTATTAAAAGCATTCGGCTCAAAGATTCCAAAGACAACGCAGAATTTATTTTTTATTTGCTGTGGGACTTAATAAGCTAGCGGCTTAGGGTATTCTTTAAACTTAATTTCTATAGACAGACGTCGATGGCTTTATTAAGCTTCACCTTTATTAACTTAGCTAGATTCATCAAAGACTCTTATGAATTGAAGCAATTAGAGTCCGTTGTCGCTTAATTAAGTGGGGGTTGGGCATTGACCGGTAATTTACGCCGCAGCATAATAAGTTCCTGCTACTCTGCTTCGGTCTACGATCTACTTATACTTCTATAATTCCATTATCCCCACCAAGAACACCGTGTTCTATTTAGTTACGTAAGATTGAAATCACAAGTGTTTGAACTTGCCGAAAGGAACCGCTCCTAGAAACTATATGTAAGAAAAGGAAATATTTAATCGATCTCTCATAACACAGAAGCAGCACACAAGCAAAATCCTTGCTTAGAGACACAACGTTTGTGTTGACCGATGAAGATTAGTAGCGCAACTCGGAGAAGAACGGTTTCCCGAGAGGGGGTGGAAGTTAGACGGCTAGGTTTAACCAGATATCTCAATGCGCGTAAAATTATAAAAAGGCATTGAACATAAAAGTTCTTCGGCAAATAGCAGTCCCTGACAAACTGGCAACTCCGCGGCTCTGGGGTAGATCTAGAACAAAAGCAAGCTTGTCGACAGGATGTGTAAGTTAAACGGTGGGGTTCTGCTCGGTCCGGGAGTCCTCTAAAGGCATGTACATTTTCTTCGGGAAAGAGTAGTCCCTGGAATAGTCTCCAAAAAGCCCTCGACGAACATGGGGTGGATCTGGGGAAGAGCAGGTTTGTCGAAAAGATGATGAAAGTAAATGGGGGGGTTCTACTTGATCCGGGACTTCTCTAAAGGGGTGTAAATTTTCTTAGGGAAAGAGAAGTCTCTGACAATAATCCCCAAAAGAGGTGCTGGTCTATCGACGGGTGTTGATAGGTTTACGGATGGGGCTTTCCCATGCGAGTAGTTATGTAAAGACGGGTATATTTATAAAAAAGCATTGCAAATTAAAATTCTTTGGGAAAGAAGAGTCCCCGACAATAGTACGCACTAAAGCCTCGACGTCCCTGGGGCGAATCTTGGAGAAGAGCTGGTCTATCGACGGGTGATGAGAGGTTAAACGATAGGGCTCTTCCCTATTAATTGCGACCAATGAGCGTGCGGATGGATCAAGGAGAAAGGCAGGCCTATATACAGGGTGTGGAAGGAAAACGGCGAAGTTCTACCCGGGGCCTGAGTTATCTAAAAGCAATATGCTTTTTAAAGGGTAGACGATAGGCCTCTCTCCGGCAAGCAGTTATCTAGAAGACCTGTGTATTAATAAAATAAAGGAAAGTTGAGTCCTCGCAGAGCCATCGACGGGGTCCACTCAATCTTGAGATATCCAAGTGCGATTTGGTGGCAACCGAAAATTGTTTTTTTTACTAACCTTCTACGGTATTGAATATTTTGGTATATAATCAAAAAATTTACGGGCTTCTGATATGAATTAGAAACATATGTCACTCCAAATATTTTATGCCTTCTTTGAAATTTATTTCATATTTGCATTTAGAAACAAACATTCGAAGCTCTCTTCACAAAATCTTAGATATACCTAGGAAAAAAATAAATCAGTGTATACACATTATTTTTTGGATAGCTCAACTTAACTCCTCTTGATCTAGAAGACAACACTATCGAAAGCAAAATTTTAAACATACCATGGTTGGTGACGGCTTAAATGGACCACGTCTGCAGGGCGGCATTCCACCGGACGACGAAGACTCCATACCCTATTTAGATAAATATCTGATGAGTCAAACACGCTCTTTGGTGTTGAACAACACTGAACTGGAGGATGTGCCAGCACGAGTTTTCGAGGATGCCTTCTATGAAAATGTTGTCTCCGTCAACTTAATGAGCAATCAGCTGAATCGTTTACCAGCAGGTCTGCTGCTTCTGAAGGAACGACTTTCCGAGCTCAATCTGGTCAAAAACAAAATTCCCTACCTTCCCGCTTCTATATCCGAGTACTCACATCTGCAAGTAATAAATTTGTCTTGTAATTTAATGCGCAGCTTGCCCAACGAATTCCAAGCGTTGAGAAATCTTAACGAGCTAGACATATCGAATAATCTTTTTAAAGAGTTGCCACCCTGTGTTTACAAATTACAAAATCTGGCAGTACTAAGGGCACAAGATAATCATATACAAAAGATCGATGCCGGGGAATCAGCTTTGGGTGCCTTGAAGATGCTAAGCATTTTGGATTTAAGCAATAATGATATAGAGCGGGTGCCACCGGAACTGGGTAACATGATAAGTGTAACCAGTTTGCTGCTGACTGGGAATCCATTTCGTCTGCCAAGACAGAATCTGCTGCTTATGGGCACTGGCGCAATTATGAGTTATTTACGGGATCGTATACCCAAGTAGGAAGTTAGAGGTGTTAAATACTTTTTATGATGAAAAACAAAAATTTATGGTTTTAGAGCTATATACAAATATATGCCTGTAGTTATTTGTGCACAAGGACTTATGTATTGTATATTAAAATATGATATTGGAAGAATTTTTTTAATTTGTGTTGGAATGTATTATACTTCAAAAGTGAAAAGAAAATTTGGGGTTCGAATACAGATATACAGGAATCCCACAGTACAAGACGACAGTAGACTGTCTTGGAAATAAGTACTTTGAAGCATTGCTTAAAGTTGGTTCAATACGCTATGACGAGGACTTTAAGAAACTATATACGAACTAACTTTCAGAGTACCCGTCATGGGCAATATAATAAGGAAAGCCTCCTTAGATGTAGACGGAGTCTGATTTTTGAGACTTCTTTAAAGTAAAAAAGGGTTCCGTCCGTCATCTATATCTATTTTTATGGCTAACCCCCACGGGAAATCCTAAAAATTTGACGGTAATCCATGCTACACAATATTACAACTCGTTTTAAAACGTTTGACTTGCTTTTGTAAACAATTAAAGACCTTCCGGAGGTCTCACTTACGATAAGACCGAAATCTGAATTGGGAAAAAAGCCAAATAAACAAAAATTGTTTTGAATCAAAGAAAGATCAAAAGCCGAAATAAAGATTGGAAAATTGCCAATCAGATAATAAGTGAAATCAAAGAAAACAAAGAGAAGAAAATTAAGCTCATAAATAAAATGAAAAGGAAAGAAAACCAAAGTGAAAGTTTAAAACAAGGAAAGAAAACAGACACCTCACATAGGTGGTATAGAAATGCCTACTGGGGCAGTCTCCTCTACAGCAAAGCCCAAAGGAACAAAAAATGCTATTTTATTAAAGAAGGGCGGAGGAATTTAAATATCTCCACACAGACAGATGTGGCTTAGCTACCATATTTTAAAAGTTTTGCTTTTAACTAAACTAAAGACAACTCCAAAATAGTTGGCGTTTAATTCCCAAACCTTTTCTAATTTCGTTACTAATTAAAGTTCAACTTTCTAAACATCCAACATATGATTGATTTACGCAAATCAAGCTCTGTAATTTTGTAGAGTTTTAATAGAATTATAATATTTGCATGCATTTTCCATTAACATGAAAATTACAAAATGGCCACATAACACATGAAGCATACGCAACGTTGGCGATTACGCAAAAGTGTTTCCACACCGGCAAAGTGCAGCGTCAATTATGCACATTGAGCATCATTTTCCGGAACCCATCATTCAGGGCATCCTCTATCCGCTTTGTATAAATGCATTGCAATTCATGTATTAAATGTTGATGCCACAAAATGTTGCACTCCCCCATGAGTGTGTGTGTGAGTGTTTGTTAGTGTGCGTTGAAGAGCTAACGAGTTAGCTAGAAAAACTCATTTAAGCTCATCTCATTCATCAATGCTCCGCATCCTTGGCATTTGATTTTGGAATGATGGACAGCTAAAGTTGGAGCTTCATTAAAAACAAATTTTGTAGAGATGCTCTGGCATTCCCAAATAATCAGCACTTAGCTTTAAGAGATCTCAAAACATATGAGATTAGATATTTACAATTTACATTCATCAAAGTCTTATATGTATAAGAAGGTTTAAATCGATATATATTTCTTGAGCAAAATTGCTTAAAAATTCCCACAGAATCAAAATCGCTAAGAGCCTTTATATTGTAAAAATTTATCCACCCTAATATAGGGGAAAGGCCCTTAAGTTGGGAATCCCCCATAAATTTGCTTATTTTTGAAATTTTTAAAATTAACAGCAGGCAAATTTCAAAAGAGCTTGAAAACGACCACAAAAAAAAGGATAAGTTGGGCAACCTGCAAAAATCGCAAAAAATTTGAGAATATATAAAAACGCATGATTTCCAAAATTTATGAAAATGTATTAATTTTTAATTTAACTGAGCATTATGAATTTAAAAAAACAAGAAAAATTTAAAATTCCAAAGAAGTCAAAATTATGGATTTAAGCGGTCGGGTTTTTTTTGGTCGCCATGCTAAAAATTAATTGTAATCGAAAATAGTGATAAAATGTTTCCGAAAATGTCGAAAAAATGCACTGAAACATAAATAATTCGTATAAATAACATAGTAATGTAAAAAATTAAGATAGATTTGTCCCAACTTCATTTTATTAAGCCATTTTCAAATACATAGAAAAAATGTTGTCTATTCCCTTTTTTCCGAAAACCTTTTTTGATTATGGAAGTTCATTGAATTTCACTTCCGGCTCATATATTTTCCTTGATTTTTTTTTTTCGATTTGATCACTTTCTAAGCGCAATCAAAAATAATATTTTTTCTTTTCCCATTTCTTAAAAACCAATTTTTATAAATTAAAAAAATTTAATAACGAAATGAATGCTCTTATCATTAGAAAACGTTGAAGCAGTGAAAATCGTCAATTCACTATAAGAAAAGTTCATGAGGATATTCTCTTAATATCAAAAACTAATCATGAAATTCCAAATTTTTTTCCCAAAGAAAAGGCCTTATGAGCATCGCTTAGAAAATGTTAAATGATGTCATTTCAGATTTGCTCAAAATATTCAAAACTGCTTACAAAATATAGTTATATAATATTAACGCTAAACTTAAGTATCAATTATTTAAAAAAAATCGATTTTCTCAGAAGAAACCATGCCGGAAACGGTAATGGTGGCAATTTCAAAAAGGTACTTATCCTTATGTGTGTGAATAGCTAACAAAAACTGAACATTTCGGGAGCGTTGAAGTCAGTTGAGACTGTTTTTGAGATAGAGGGTCGGCCAACTGTTTGATTGGTTGTTTAAAACTAATATTTTGGAACATTCCTCCTTAATCATCTTTGACATATATAATTTTCCTGTGTGACTATTTTAGGCTAAGGTCAAGCATGAGGATCTCTAATAAAAACTATTCGAAGAGAATAGGGACCTACATTTAATAGCCGAAGCAGAACGGAGGTGTCTTGAATTAATAGACATTTTCTTGGGCAAATAACTCTTTCTTGCCAAAGCTAGGCAAATACATCGAAGCTTCTGCGGAGAATCGAACCATTCATGAGCAAGTTTAAAAACACTTAATTTTAAATGGTCGTTCTGTGAAAATACAATAGTTCAGGCCAGTATCAACGAGTAGCAGGGATCATCGATCCTCAAGAATTTGCATCGAATTTTTCATGCGGATCTGCATTTAGAGACTTACAAGGTATAGATGACAGCACAATTGAAGCCCACAGACCATCACAAGCGCTGCTTATTCATTCAATGGATGGGGGAACAACCAGATGATTTTTCGTCAAAAAAAAAAAGTCTGCCCGTTTGGGCAAGTTTTTTCAAGCCTGTATTTTACTTTTGCTCTATTTTGTAGTCAAATGTACGAATAAAATGCAATTAACACAAAAATCTAACAGATGACCCACCCTATAAGATCTTCAACTAAGATAAAACCTAAGATTTTCACTGTTGAAGCTCGAACTCTGAGCTTTAAAATTCTTCATTGCGATTTTCTTATCGAAATTTTAATGAAATTGGTATCGAATTATAATGAAATTTGTTATCTATCGAAAGAAAATAGGAAAATATACGAACTAAATGAAATCAACCTAAAAACTAAAAGATAGTCCACTCTTGACGAACTTCAACTCAGATTAAACTTGAGAGTTTTGTAGATGAGGCTCGAACTCTGGGCTTTAAAGTTCTTTATTGCGATTTTCGTCGACATTTGTTATCAATTGAAGGATTTTTTATTTCAGGCATTTTTCATTGATCGAAATCTTAAATTTGTTAAATTTTCTCTTGTCATCTCGTAGGACGAACAGGAACGTCTTCTTCAATTTTTCAAAACAATTTTTCGTACCAAGAAAAAAATACCTTTATTTAAGAACAAATATTTATGGTTGGACTAAACTGTAGATAATTGAGCATCGATTATATCTGGAACATATTTTTATCAAATTTACGATTTGGTTGCTATTTATTCATTCATAGGAAATTTTGTAATGATACGGTTATCAGGCGTTATATACAGGTAAAATGCAACTTTTTAGGTGGTAAGGTTATTGAAATCGCAAGATGTTACAAAAATGGTCATTCTTCTATCACATATAATACTATAATAACAAAAGACAAAAAAAATTTTTTGGATAAATTATAAAATAATATTAAATCAAAATTTGAAAGGCATCTTTTGACACCTTTTAGTAAAAGTAGTGTTAAAGTACAGGCTTTTAATAATATTACCGGGGTATCCAAAACTTTACGGTTCAAAATGCTTTCTTACCCTCATGTTACATAAGTTAACACGAAACTAATACACTCGCCGATTGCCGGTAGCGTAGAGTATAAAGATGTCTTCCTGCTTCTAGTTTATGTTTGGGTTGCGTCGATGTGAAAAATTTCACTATAATAGGTATTTAATTGCCAGTTTGTACATGACTATTGGAGGAACAGGAAGTTCCTTTGGCACACATACATATGCGTTGCCTTTCTTTTGTTTCAATTATACACTCTTTGTCTCTTTCCTACTTTTAAACGGTGTCGGCAGCCATTGTTCATGCGTGTGTGCGTGTAAAAGGAAACGACTAATGAAATAACACAACCATAAAATGGCGCGTGTTGGCGCTAAAATGGCTAATTCACTCACACACACATACTGACACTCACACACTAATACATGCACAGACACACACGCACACTCATTTATTTGTTATGAGCAACTTTTGGCTTTTGTTTTGAATTAATTTACAGATATTTATTTTGCGTTTACGCCGTCCCGCCTTAATGTCGTTGTATTTGTTATTGCGTATGTCTTTGTCTGTCTATGTGTGTGTTAGTATATTGTGTGTGTGTGTGCTTTGAAATTTTATACTGTTGCCATTTTGTTTCGTGTTCTTTCCCATGTCCTTTATTTATATTCATCTATTTGTACATTGTATTATGTAGAATGTTGTAATATTTACATTGTACACATGCATTTGACATGATACATATTATAAAAACAAAATGGTGTGGTGGGTAAATAAAAATTAGAATTTTCGGGGGGTAAGCCGGCAAAAGATATATTTATTATGCAACAAATGATTAAAGCTGCTTTCTTGTAAAACTAAGTGACGAAAGGTTGGGGTTGCAAAATTTCCTTTGAACAGACCATAGTTTTTAAAATGTTGGGGATGCTGAATAAGAATTGGTAGTTAGATTGTTTTTATCAAATTATTTTAAAGTTTTTCCATTGAAAATGGTGAGTTTGAAGCATAAAACTCTTTTCTTGGAAAAATTTTCATAGTGTGGCTCTAGTTATGAGTTTTAAAGATGGAAGCGGAACGTGAAAGAATGGAACAAGAAAAGATTCTAAAATGGCGTAATTTTTTATGCTCGCAAAATTCGCTAGATTGAATTTTTATTCGAAAAAATGTTTTAAGGAATAAATGTGAAAAAAATGGAAAAAAAAAAATTCCTAAACGGCTTTAATTTGTTTCGAAATTCGCGATACGTTTTTGAATCTTTTCCCTCGATTTCAGCATGGGTTAATTTCTGGTACGGTGCATAGTCAAAAAAAATATTATGGTTTACTTCTAGAGATGGTATCATGACGTGAATGGGTGGAACAAGAAGAAATTTTAAAATGGCGGTATTTATATGATCCAAATTTTCGCAAATTTTTAAATTGTATTCGAAAATATATTTATAGGAATAAGTGCGGAAAATATGGAAAAAAATCCCTAAGTCGGTTCATTTTGTTTCGGAATACGAGCAACGTTTTTGAATATTCACTCTCGATTTCATCGCTAATCAGCATGGGTTAATTTCTGGTAGGGTATACTATATGTCCGAAAAAAATATTTGGGCTCTAGTTATTACTTCTAGAGCCATTTATCGTGACGTGAACGGGTGGAGCAAGAAAATATTATAAAAAAGGGGAAATTTTTGTGGTCCATAAATTCGCAAATCCCAAAATTTTAGTGAGGAAAAAAATCCTTAAATGGGTCCCTTTTGTTTCAGAAAGCTCGCAACGTTTTCGAATTTTCTCTCTCGATTTCATCGCTAACCAGCATGGGTTGATTTCTGATAAAGTATTTGTTCGAAAAAAATTTTTGATTATTCTGGTTCGAACGTAAGTCTTGGTTTTTATATTAAAAATAAAAATAGGGTTTCTGGAAATCATCAAAGTTTTTATATACTTATGGGTGCTCTAGAGGTAAAGTTCGACGACCAAGATGTATAGTTAAGATACGCAAAATGACTACAGCAACAGTCCCGATTCTGACTTTTTAATATCCAACACAGAAATTTGAGCAAAGAAAAAAGGATGTATAAACTATGATCATCGGGAATGTTCACTTAATCTTGCCGATACCGAGAACCCCAAAAATAATCCTAAAGTTATAAGGTCAAGCTAAACTCCTACTCCTACTAAACCTCCTACCGCTGAACAAAAGTGGGGAAATAATAAGCCGTTCTAATCAGTTTTACGCATGAGAGAGGCGAAAAATGGAATGGCCAAGATTTTGATCATGCAAAGATTCCTAAGGGGAACCCGCTTATTCCCGAAAGTACAGACAACTGCATACCGCAGGAACATTTCAGAGCCCATATTCCAACCAGAGAGGAGTGGAAAATAGGTGTAGCAGGCCCAGCTGTCTCGATAAAGATATACATGTATGGTTCCAAGCTAGACGACCGTTTAGGTGGAGGCGTCTATGTTGAGGAGCTCAACGTAAGAACTGCTTTCCGACTTCCGAATCACTGCACAGTCTTTCAGGCAGAGGTCACTGTAATTCAGAAAGCTTTAACAGCAATACGAAACCTAAAAGTACGAATTAAAGCATCTGTATCTACTCGGACAGCCAAGCGGCTATTAAGTCCCTAGTCTCGATGACTTCATGTATAAAGTCAGTGAATAACTGCCGCATGTCTCTAAAGGAGAAGGCTGTGCAATTTTTAATTCAACGACATAGGGACATCGAGGGCAACTGTATTGCGGATGAACTGGCTAGACAAGGAACTACCCGCATCCTCCTTCAAGACAAGGAGGACCTGGGTATACCCATGAGAATACGAATTTTTTTCTCTCTGTGCAAACAAAAGGTGGAATCGGATATCGAACACGGAGTAGGATCTCGCGGCAAACCTGGCCGACATGCTGCTGTAAAAGAACTAAAGAACTTTGCTTTCTGAATAGAGCCCAGTGGTCAACTGTCAAACCAGGACATTGGCTGGTGGGAAATCATGCATCCAGGTTGAAGGACTTTTGTAGAAGCTGTGGCGATGAGGAGAAGCTGGAGACAGTGGAACACGTTTTCTGTCATTGTCCAGGGCTGGGCAGTAAAAGATTCCGGTTCCTAACGTCAAATTTTCTTGATGAATTATCTCAGCTCTGCGAACAGAGTCCAAAATGCCTTTTAAGGCATTCAGGCTACCGGATGGCTTTCGAACCTCATATAGGGTACCACTCAAGTGGGGAATAGTGGTGAAATTTCTCAATGCACACCGGGCCTATTCTTTGCATATGTGAGTTGGGACGTCGGTCCCAACTGTTGCTCTAACCTAAAAGGTCGAGCTAAATTGATTTCGTTTCGCATAGCTCTGCCAACTATTTTATCACATAGAACCGGAAATGGCACTTAATGAAAATCAGTTTTTGTTTTTCAACCAACGATTTTCAACTGGTCAAAAAATATTACCTTTAGAAATCGGTTAAAGTCTGCAACTGACACCATATGTTATCGCTAGCAAAAGCCCGTATACATAAACATATTAAATTATATAGGTATATATTTTTTTAAGGCACCATCGTGCTCCAATACCATACAAAATGCAGATTGTTGCAGTGCCATGAATATTCAAGAGTTGTCAACAATATGCGTATAAACATATTATATAAAGTTTACATGGCGTTGACATCAAGCGCATAAAATATGAGCAAACTGTGTGAATTCAATTAATATCCGAGGAGTTTCCGTGAAAAAAGAGGAAAACTGGGTATGCCAGCTGGCTAGGCTGAAAATGTTGTATGATTGAAATGTTGCCAACTATTTGGGGCTACCCAACGAGGTATTTGAGAGGAACTTGCAGCACCAAAGCTGTAGTCAATTCAATGCGACTGTCGTTGATGAAACGTAAAATTGCGTATACGCCTCGTTGCCGTTGCGCCGCTCTCAGGCGATTTCAGCAGACAGTGATTGCCAATGGCGTCCAAATTGCGACATTCTTTAATATGCCAATCAGTTGACGGCATTATTAAGTGACTTTTTATAGGGTAGGTACATAGGCAGAAGCCCCAAAACTCGAACAAAGCTTTTGCAATTAAAGTCAGAACGTAACCAAAAACCAGCTACAAACCATATGCAGTATTTATTTTGACATCAGTTGCAACAATTGCCGATGACCAAACAATAAGCCACTTGCATATGCCAACAATATGCCAAAATTTACCAAAATACAAAGAAAAAATATTGGCAATTTGAATTAGTCAGTGTAGGTAGGCGACAGCTGGATACACTGTAAAGCTATGTCAAACAAACTTTGTTGCGATAGGCTTGAGGAAGAGTATTTTAGTTTAGGAATTCTACATACTAAATAAGAAAGAGATTTTAGGGAGAACATTTTTTTGAAAACTTTAAAGAAACCTTCAAATTTGTTCCTAGCTAAAAGGTCTCTAAAAAAGCCTCAAACTCATAATCTCAGCTATCAAGACCCGTCTCAATCGCTACAAAACAAACCTAGAGCTCGTCAGGATTTCTTCTTCTTCCTATACCAAACCTAGCACCAGTCCATACAACCCTTTGTTCCCCATTGTTATAGTGTATAAAAACCCGCTCATTATTTGAGTATTAAAATTGTATTTATTTATCGAAATGGTGCTTGTTGATTTTGTTTTCGAGCTCAAACAAAAGCCTCTATGCAAATCAGAGCCAATCCCCCAATCCCGCTCTTTTAGTGCTCTATGGAGGCATATTGGCATATTGTACATTATATTTTGTTTGCATTATAATTTATATTCTTTTTGTAGATAAGCTTATTGAATGGTTTTAACGGACAGCATATAAAGGGTATATAATAAGTTTATAAATGTGTGTAATTGGATGGAAACATTTTGGACAATATAATGTCATATGTATGGTTGAATATATTTCAAACTTCAATTGGCAATTTAGAATTTTGATATGCTTATTTTTAGTAAAAATAGTATAAGAAGAAATTCTGTAGTTGTAGCTAAAGTACCTTAACGCAGCCTGTGGGTAGAGTAACATAATGGAAGGACAATAAACGATACAAAAATGAACAAAATTCTTTCAAACTTTCCAATTAAAATAGGAATGAAAACTGAATAAAAATAAAGTTGTCTAATAAATCATGCTTGCGTTAAGTTGCTATTTGCTCTTTCTATTTACATGCTTAAAGCGTTTGTGAATTATAAGCGTGAATTCCTAAAAAATCGAAGGAACTCATTTTTGGTAGTGACACTTTACTAAGATCTAAACCGCTCACTTTTTAAAAATGAAATGATAAATTTGAATTTATTTGGACTTTTTAGATTTACGAGCCGACACGCAATCAAAAGTAAATTAAACCAAAAAAAGGGATGTACACCTACTTCTGTTAAATTAAAAAAAAATGGCCTGTACCACTAGCTTGTAATAAAGTCCGATTTCTTCACAAAAAACCAAAAACAGAAGAATTTGTAGGCAAAATTTTTTTTTTGACCGATCGTTCCTATGAGAGCTATATGATATAGTCAACCGATTTCAATAAAATTTGACACAGTGCTTAAATACCTTAAAAAAGATATGAATGCCAAATTTATTTCAAATATCTTTACAAACAAACAAAACACATCGAATTTTGTATAAAAAACGTGTTTTTGGACCGATTGGTCCTATGGGAGCTATATGATCTAGTCAAACGATTTAGATTAAATTAAGTACAGTGCTTAGGAACTATAAAATACTCACTAATGTCAAATTTGGTCCCAATATCTTAACAAACAAACGAAACACAAAAATTTAGTTAAAAAATCGATTTTTTGGAAGATTGGACCTATGGGAGCTTATGATATAGTCAACCGATTTCAATAAAATTTGACACAGTGCTTAAATACCTTAAAAAAGATATGAATGCCAAATTTATTTCAAATATCTTTACAAACAAACAAAACACATCGAATTTGTATAAAAAACGTGTTTTTGGACCGATTGGTCCTATGGGAGCTATATGATCTAGTCAAACGATTTGGATTAAATTTAGTACAGTGCTTAGGAACTATAAAATACTAACGAATGTCAAATTTGGTCCCAATATCTTAACAAACAAACGAAACACAAAAAATTTAGTTAAAAAATCGATTTTATGGAAGATTGGACCTATGGGAGCAAATCAAATTTGGCACATTGCTTAAGTGGTCTAAAAAATTTCCAAACGCCAAGTCTGGTTACGATATCTTTAATAAAAAACTAAATATAGCGAATTTTTCTTTAAAAAAGTTATTTTGGCCGATCGGTCCTATGGGAGCTATATGATATAGTCAACCGATTTCGATCAAATTTGGTACAGTGATTGGGAACTATAAAAAACTTTCGAATACCAAATTTGGTTACGATATCTTCATAAACAAACGAATTATTCATCTAACGCTTTTTTCTCGAGGTCATCTCAAACACCCCCATGGGAGCTATATAATTAATCCCCGATATCAAAAAAATAAAATAAACTTGCTCTATGGAATAATATGGGATCTAATGTGAAAGTTTGGTAACTCTAGCTCTTACCATCTCTGAGATCTAGGCGTTCACACGGACGGGCGGACGGACGGACACACGGACAGACGGACATGGGTATATCGACTTCTCTATTCACCCTGATCATATTTTAGGTAACTTTGGGGTGTCTCCGACGTCTCCTTCTATATGTTACATACATTTTCGGCTTGCACAAACTTAATATACCCTTGGTACCATACGGTACAGGGTATAAAAACCGTATAAAGAGACAAAGTAAATCCTTAAGCGGGTAGGAAAAAAATAAATCTATATATATAAAAGAAACATGTTTTACGTGTTACGAAAGTTCTCATGAACGCGTCTATGAATTTCAAATCTAATTTTTGCGTGTTTTAGAGGTTGTTAATACGGAGGTTTTAAGCCTTTTGCGATGTGTTTGTGTGTATTGGTTCGTGAGGTATACGCATTATGAATATCGGATTTCGTGTATATTATGCCATATATACAAAAACTAGTATTGTTGTTAATCAATGTTCGAGGTCCAACATCGTTTCAATCATTGAGAACAGTAAATGGTGTATTGTATGCAACGTATCGAGAGGCATGCCAAAAATTGAATTTGTAGGAAAATGATTTGCACTGGGATCAAACTTTAGCAGATGCTGCTATTACTGCTCATCCATATCAAATACGTGTGCTATTTGTGATTATTTTCGCAACATGTTTTCCATCAAATACACCTGAATTGTGGATAAAATATCAAGATTATGTATCAGAAGATATTTTGTGATAAATACATCTAGTAAAACGCAAGCCAGTGATGGAATTTACGCCGGAAGTTTACAATTTAATTCATATTGAGGATCTATGCTTGGCGTTAGTTAATAAAGCAATAGGACAATTGGGAATGCCGTCTCCTCATCAATCTAATCGTTATGCCCAGGAACGTGAAGATTGCAATGAACGTGAAAGAATTCGGTTAAGACAGACCCGTGAAGCGCGACATTCGACTAATAATTGTGCAAGTTTGAATCGAGCTGCAAACTAATCTTAAAATATTACATTTCTCCAGATAAACTTACTAGAGAATCTTACGATGTTTATTCACTTTAAGAGTATTCAACAAGTTTGGGCAGCACAACGTCTGCGGGCTCACTAGTATAGTATAACCAAAAATGTTTATACCCTGTACCGTATGGTACCAAGGGTATATTAAGTTTGTGCAAGCCGAAAATGTATGTAACATATAGAAGGAGACGTCGGAGACACCCCAAAGTTACCTAAAATATGATCAGGGTGAATAGAGAAGTCGATATACCCATGTCCGTCTGTCTGTCTGTCCGTCCGTGTGAACGCCTAGATCTCAGAGATGGTAAGAGCTAGAGTTACCAAACTTTCACATTAGATCCCATATTATTCCATAGGAGGCAAGTTTATTTTATTTTTTTGATATCGGGATAAATTACATAGCTCCCATGGGGGTGTTTGAGACGACCTCGACAAAAAAAAAGCGTTTTAGATGAATAATTCGTTTGTTTATGAAGATATCGTAACCAAATTTGGTATTTTATAGTTTTTTATAGTTCCCAATCACTGTACCAAATTTGATCGAAATCGGTTGACTATATCATATGGCTCCCATAGGACCGATCGGCCAAAATAACTTTTTTAAAGAAAAATTCGCTATATTTCGTTTTTTAATAAAAGATATCCTAACCAGATTTGGCGTTTGGAAATTTTTTAGACCACTTAAGCAATGTGCCCAATTTGAACAAAATCGGTTGACTATATCATATAACTCATAGGTCCGATCCTCCAAAAAATCGATTTTTTAACAAAATTTGTTGTGTTTCGTTTGTTTGTTAAGATATTGGGACCAAATTTGACATTCGTGAGTATTTTATAGTTCCTAAGCACTGTACTAAATTTAATCCAAATCGTTTGACTAGATCATATAGCTCCCATAGGACCAATCGGTCCAAGCACACGTTTTTTATACAAAATTCGATGTGTTTTGTTTGTTTGTAAAGATATTTGAAATAAATTTGCCATTCATATCTTTTAAGGTAATTAAAAAAAAATTGAAATCGGTTGACTATATCATATAGCTCCCATAGGAACGATCGGTCAAAAAAATTTTTGCTTAAAAATTCTTCTGTTTTTGGTTTTTTGTGAAGAAATCGGACTTTATTACAAGCTAGTGGTACAGGGTATCCTAAAGTCGTCCGCGCCCGACTTTACGTCCGCCATTTTTTTTTTAATAAAAATGTTTGGTTTGGGTTATACAGAACTACTTTGACTCAGAATATACTAACCGCAAAAACAAACTTTTGAAATTTAAAAAAAAAATGAGCTAATAAATTTTAATCCATCTTGAATGTTTTGTCTTAAGTCCCAACCCGCAAGAAAACGTTAATTTTATACTAAATTCATAAGAAAATGTGTTTTTCTGTACTTAAAATCAAATGCAAACATTTCCATAAAAAAATGTTTACTATATTGGTATGGTAAAATGGTTAAAAAAGCAAGCAAGCGTCATGTCTGGTTGATTCATAAAAATGTATAGCATACTTTTTTGCGTTTTCAACGGAAGTTGAGCTGCGCAAAGAAAAACAGTGACGTCACAGGTACATGTTTAGTACTATATAGTAGCTATATGAGCTGGAAGTCAAATTTTAAGCTAACTTCTCATAAATGTGAAGACTAAAAAAATACATTTTTAATTATTCATCTAATAATACCGACTAGTCTTCCTTGCATAAATCTCCTTTCTGCTTCTTAAGTAAAGTATGGACCCCTTTCACGTATAGGGTATTAAAATGCATCTACCTTTTAGTTTTAGGCATACTTTTTGTATTAAGCCAACCAAGCTATAAGCTGACTTATTGCCAAATCCAGCAGCTCCTAAAAATTCATTAACAAACCTTTCCGTAGCTCGTTCAGCTTTTGAGTAAATTCAATTTGTCACCAGGAATGATTTCCTATTTTTTTTTTCTTTAGCTTCCTTTAGCTTGGCACATATGTTTGCAATGGAAATGAAGCAACATCCTTCTTTGGCACAGAAGGACATCATTTCCATATTCCTTCTGTCTTTACGCAGTGCGTACGTATGAATAATGGCCATATTTTTTTGCATTTGTATGTGTGCATATAAGTACGTTTGTGTTTGTGTGTGTGGCATTCATCAAGTGGACGACCGTTCAACATGTGTTGCCATAATTAGTTTCATTGGCTCCCCCAACCCCACTGCATGTCCTTAGTCCTGCTCCTCTGCCTAGATTGAGTAAGTATGATTAAAATGCTGCCAACAGTTATAAATGTGCGCACATTTTTGAAAAACTGTCAACTTTTTTTTGATGCTTTTATATCCCTTTAGGTACTATTAACCATTTATATAGGAAGGACAAAATCATTTCGAAAATATGACATTGATTATTACACTCTTTAGCTGTCATTTGTCACACTATTAAATGTAATTAAGAGCGTTGAATTATGTGTGAATATATGAGTAGCTTTTAGGAGTACAGAATTATTTTGTTTGTTAGTGCAAAAATATATTTAATTATGAGCTTTGTTTGAATTATCATCATTAGTTTTTTTTTAGTTCATGACCATATGTTCACTATATAGTTAACCATATGCGATTTGATGTGACTTTAAATAGCCTATAACCTACCGGCGACCAATAGTCTTCCAACGATACCTCATTCTTTAAATTATGATTATCAGTTTAGGACTTATGAGCGAACAGATAAACATATATACCGATTAAAACCATAAGACTCATCTTGGTTTGCCGAAAACGTCTAAAATTTATAAGCAATGCTTTGGATTTGGCGCAAAATTTTTTATTTATATACTATCCATCGAGAGATAAATTAAATCTGTGAAATATATTATTAAATATATTTTTCTAAAAATTTTCATTTTATTCCTTATGATTCGAAAGCAAAAAAAAAAAGAACAATATAATTTGACATATTCCTATTTTTGCAGAATTTTGAAATATAAAATAACGAATGATATATGAGTAAAAATTTTGAGTTTTAAAAATCATTAATTTTTTAGATTATTATTTTATGTTCATATGCAATTTGATGTGGCGTTAAGTATCGCTAGACCTATTGGCTATCAAGTCGCTTCCAACGATGCTTCATTCTGATTAAATTATGATATATGATTTAGGAGTTATGTGGGAACAGATGAACTTATGTATACCGACTAAAGCCAAAATATTCATTTTGGTTGGCCGAAATCGGTTAAAAAATATAAGCTTTGGTTTGAGTTGTGGGTAAAATATTTAAATAATAAAAATAACTTGATGTACATCGACAGATAATAACAACGTTAATGTCTAGAAGAATTTGACGAATATAGAAGCGATTATTTTTTTTTTAAATATTG
>JBAMAX010004201.1:0-23056 GCA_037043745.1 Chymomyza amoena | reverse complement strand
TTACAAAAAAAATGTGGATGCAATTTTTTATGCAAAAAAATATTTGTTTTATTTTATTAACAATCAATAACGGCTTGCTTCCTAAGTTTCTAACAATATGCAATAAAAGCATAAAAGATATTAAAAAAAAGCTAAAATTAACATGAGAATAATAAATTTTTAAAACTTCTTTGTTGATCTTTAATAATTTAGTAATTATCTACAAAACGTAACAAATTTCACAGTTTGCCGAACTCAGAATATACTAAAAAATTAAATTTATATCTATAAATTTAAAAAAAGAAATGCTTAATTTTTTTACCATCGTTGCATTTCTAATCCTTTAGTTAATATTAAAAAAAATTGTGATTAATATACCTAGTCAAAATAATAAAAAATAAAAATATAAGAAATAAAATATTATTTTTTATATAATCTTTCTTGTATATATAACAAAATTAATAAGCTATATAATTTATTGTCGATAAAAAATTTGTAAGTTTATATTTTAAAGTTCGAATTAATATTTATATTATTAAAATAAGAAATTAATTGAATTAAATTATCACATATCGTTACGTTTCTTGATTTTCGAAATATTTATTAATTTGTGTTATTGATTTCTTTTGAAAACGTTATTTAGAAAAAAAAAATACAAAAGGTTAAATGTTTTTTTTAATATAAAAATATTAATAAAAAAAAATGGCGGACGTAAAAAGTCGGGCGCGGACGACTTTAGGATACCCTGTACCACTAGCTTGTAATAAAGTCCGATTTCTTCACAAAAATCCAAAAACAGAAGAATTTTAAGCAACAACTTTTTTGACCGATCATTCCTATGGGAGCTATATGATATAGTCAACCGATTTCGATCAAATTTGGTACAATGTTTGGGAACTATAAAAATCTTTTGAATACCAAATTGGTTACGATATCTTCATAAACAAATGAATTATTCATCTAAAACGCTTTTTTTTTGGCGAGGTCGTCTCAAACACCCCCCATGGGAGCTATATAATTTATCCCCGATATCAAAAATAAAATAAACTGGCTCTATGGAATAATATGGGATCTAATGTGAAAGTTTGGTAACTCTAGCTCTTACCATCTCCCGAGATCTAGGCGTTCACACGGACGGACAGACGGATATGGGTATATGGACTTCTCTATTCACCCTGATCATATTTTAGATGACTTTGGGGTGTCTCCGACGTCTCCTTCTATATGTTACATATTTTCGGCTTGCACAAACTTAATATACCCTTAGTACCATATGGTACAGGGTATAAAATATCTAATATTCTAAAAATGATTAGCTTATATTAAAATTGTTAAAAAAATTCATTTTCCAAAAACTTATTATATTTTGGATATTTGCAAATTACTAAGCGTACCCAAAGTCTATCTAAACAAAAATATATACATTTTTTTTCCTTTGGCTTCACAACGAAAATACATTTAAAATTTTAATCCATAACTTTAAAAATAATTTTTTATTTAGCTGAAAAGATTTTGATATCTAAATCTCTAAATTTTGTGGCTAGCTTTAAGCAAGACAAATACAATAGAAATAATGCGAATTGTTAAACTTAAACTAAAAAATATTATTTTTTATGAGCTTTTAGGAAGGGTTAAAGGGCTAAAGGGGATCTTAAAATCTAAAAAAAAATATAACAAATAATAGAGAAAAAATGCCGATAATATTATGTTGACTTATATTAAGAAATATCCTAACCTAGAAACGCGGATCAAGAATCCGAATCAAAGATCGTTGAGGTGAAATAAATTTTTTTGTAAATCTTAAATAATAAGGAAAGACTGAATAATTTATGCATTAATAATAATAAATCCTTAGCAAAATAATATATTTTTTTAAAAATTCTGTTTTTAATGATTTTATTACATAAATATTTTTTTTGTAGCTGCAGAGCTTTATAGCTTATCTATAAGAGAGCCTAACATTTTTTTTTTTCTACAAGCTAATTACGAATTGTTCAGTAATTATAGATAAATTAGTAGCAAGTCTTAAACTTAAGCAATAAGTACTTAAACAAAGGTTAATAACTCTTGGCATTATTTTAATATTTATTTATACTATAAAGCCAACTTCTAGAACCATTGTCTGATTTTGTCGCCTTTTCTCAAGATATAATTTTTTTCTCGTATTACTTTGAATTTTTTCTCGCAAATTAATTTTCTCACGTTACCCAGCCAAGCAATAACAAAACCAAAACAATTAAATAATTGAAAATTAAACTTGAAATTCACAACAACAACAACAAAAACAACAAAATAATATAATAATAATAATCTTGATGGCAAATAATAACGATAATCATTTGCGGCTAATACAACAAAAAATTTCATTATTATTATTATTTCCATTTTGCCATATTTATCTATTATTTATTAATTTTAAGCCATTATTATGCCATTGTATGGCACTTAATGTTCCAACTAATCACATATATACTATATATATATATATACGTATGTATGTATGTATATACAAGAGTGTGTCTGAGTATTTGTGACAATAATATTGTTATAATAAAAATGCTTCAAAATGGCTGGCACAAACGTTCATTATGTCTGACAACGAAACAACTTAATTACACAACACTGACACAGCTACAACAACAATAATAAAAGCAACAACAACAATAACAACAACAACATTAACTTTTTGGCAAGTGTTACAACGGTCTTTAACAGACTTTGACAGATATTCGCTCCCGCTATCCCCCGCCCTAAGACCTCTCTGCCAACTTCAAGTTATTGCCCAAAAGTAAGCAGAGAGAAGAAAAAAAAGAGTTGTAAAGAGTGGAGATTGTTGGCGACTTTGGGATACTCTGCAAAAACACATTAGTTAAAATAAAGTGCAGTCTTCAGAAATTAACAAAATATAATTTTTTAGCATTATTTTTTTTCAATAGTATTAAAAAAAAACATTAAAATAAGTAATCCATACCATTTGTATTTCTTTTATTTTTAATACTATTGAAAAAAAATAATGCTAAAAAATTATATTTTGTTAATTTCTGAAGACTGCACTTTATTTTAACTAATGTGTTTTTGCAGAGTATCCCAAAGTCGCCAACAATCTCCACTTACAACTCTTTTTTTTTCTTCTCTCTGCTACTTTTGGGCAATAACTTGAAGTTGGCAGAGAGGTCTTAGGGCGGGGGATAGCGGGAGCGAATATCTGTCAAAGTCTGTTAAAGACCGTTGTAACACTTGCCAAAAAGTTAATGTTGTTGTTGTTATTGTTGTTGTTGCTTTTATTATTGTTGTTGTAGCTGTGTCAGTGTTGTGTAATTAAGTTGTTTCGTTGTCAGACATAATGAACGTTTGTGCCAGCCATTTTGAAGCATTTTTATTATAACAATATTATTGTCACAAATACTCAGACACACTCTTGTATATACATACATACATACGTATATATATATATATAGTATATATGTGATTAGTTGGAACATTAAGTGCCATACAATGGCATAATAATGGCTTAAAATTAATAAATAATAGATAAATATGGCAAAATGGAAATAATAATAATAATGAAATTTTTTGTTGTATTAGCCGCAAATGATTATCGTTATTATTTCCATACTGTGATTATTATTACTATTATTTTGTTGTTTTTGCTGTTGTTGTTAAATTCGTTTACTTCCTTTCAATGTATTTAATGTTTTGTTTGTTATTGCTTCACAAATGTGAAATCAATTTGTGAGAAAATCTTCAGCAATATGAGAAAAATGGTGGTTCAGAAAAGGAGCAAACTGGAGATAATGGTTCAGGTGTTGGCTTTGTAGTAAGGGCCAAATAACAGCTAATGCCATGTAAGAGTTATAACCTTGTCGAAGAAGCAATGGCTGCTTTCTAAGTCATATCTAGTTACTAATTTGTATCTGCAATTACTGAAACACCACCAGTCAGGGAAAAAAATGCTGAAATTTCAGGGCATGTTGGTAAAGCTCCTGTAGCCAAAAGAGTTTGTAATAAACTACTAAAGTCAGAATTTTTAAAAATATATTATTTTACAAGGATCATATATTATTATTAATGGCCAAATTATCCAGTCTTTCTCATTATTTCTAAGATTTATAAAAACGGATTTTATCCAATGGATCTTGATTATCTGACTTTGATCCGGTGCTTTGTGTTAGATGTTTCAATGGTAAGTCAAATATAATATTGTCGGTGGTATTTTTCATGCCACGGTTATATTTTTTGTATCTAGATCCCTAGCCTTAACCTTCCCTAAAAGCCCATAAAAACAACATTTTTTATTTGTTTAACTGCATTATTCTATTGTTTGTCTCATGAAACTTAGCCAAAATCAGATTTAGAGCTCTCCAAAAATCCTCAGCCGCCAAAATAAAAATTATTTTAAAGGTGATTAAAATTTGAATGTAGTTTTCACAGAAGCCAAAGTGAAAAAAATGGCAGAGAGCTTGTTTAGATAGATTCTGGTACAGAATTTGCAAAATATCCAAAATATATAAAGCCTGTTTGTAATCTTTTTGTCACCAATATGTTTAATCATTTTGAATAATAGATATTTTGGCAACTTCAAACAACCCTATGGTACTATGTATAATAGCCTCCAGTGCAATGGCGGGCAAATACAGGAAGCGGAGACGGTCGGAGATAACTCAAAAGAGCCCAGCTATGATCTAGGTAATGAGGGTGTCCAGGTAACGAGCAGAACCAGAAGTCCGTCTCATCCACAGGAACGCCTGGATCCGCAGGGATAAAGAGTTTTAAGAGTTACCAAACTCGCATGTCCCAGCATGATTCCAAGGAAAAGCTTGTTTTGGCTTTATATCGATAAATTCATAGGTATCTCATGGGGAAGTTGAGATGACCGCCAAAAAAAAAGTGTTCTTGATGAATGCACCATCGTTTGTGAAAAGAGGAACAAACGACCAGGTTCAAAAGATTCTTTTGTAGTGTTCCCAAAAGACAAATAAATTTGACTGAAATCGTGTTTGATTGGTATCACAGAGGCCTCTGTATAGGAATGATCAATAAAAAAAATTGTTATGAAAATTTTCCGTTTTGGGTTTTGTAGTTAAACGACTCATTATGTTTAAATAGGTATCCCAAAGCTCAACTGTTCTGATCTTATGTCCGCCATTTTTTTTATTAATATTTTTTTATATTAAAAAAAACATTTGAACCTTTTGTGTTTTTTTTTTCTAAAGCAACGTTTTCAAAAGAAATCAATAAATGCACAAACTCATAAATATTTCGAAAAATCCTAAGTAGAAACGCAATCGATGTGTGATGCACTTGATTCGAATTAACTTCTTATTTACTATTGTAATGTGAGTATTAACTCGAACTTTAAAATATATAACTATACAAATTTTTATTATCGACAATAGATCTGTAGAGCTGATTAATCTGTTGTTCTATATACAAGAAAGATTCTATAAAAACACGATTTTAGCTCTATATGGTCTTCATTTTGTCATTTGGCTTGACTAGGTATTAATCACAATCTTTTTTAATATTTAACTCAAAGTGATCGAATGCAACGAATGGAAAAAAATTAAGCAATCGATTTTTTTTTAAATTTATAGATGATGCAATCGAATCTTTTAGTAGAATCTGAGTCAACGAACTGAAAGTACGAGTACGCTCAGTAGGTAATTACCAATGACAACAAAAGACTCGACAAGGAGTTCTAAAAAATCTATTATCTCACATGTTAACTTTAGCGCTCTTTTCGGACATCTCATAATGCTTTTTGTTGCACATTAGAACCAGGAAGCAAGCACGTTTTAGCTAATTGTTAATAAAATAAAACACAATAGTTTTTTTACATAAAAAATTGCAGTCCACATTTTTTTTTTGTAATTAACAGTACTTAAAAATTATTATAAATTATTGCAACATTAAACATATTTTGTAGTTTATTAATTAAATATTTATATTTATATTTAATTAACATTTTATTTAAAATTTAAATTTATAAGAAAAGGTCTATTAATTAAAAGTTTTTGTTTAAAAAGAGATTTTTAAATCTTGTCTAATGAAAATCTTATCTTTTCAGCAGTGCAGAACAGAGACCCTGCGCCAGGTTTCTTAGGTGAGTGCCCAAGTGTTTTATAAGATTTAATTATAATTAGTCTGTTGTCTGCTAGAAATCTTTCTTCAAACAAGCCATTGAGATGTCTTATTTAGAAATTTTAAACAAGCTAAACTTTTGCTTAATTTATTTCTCACTTTAACATTCTTATTCATTTTAGTTAATTAGTTTAAACATTTAATTTAATAATAAATATAAGAAATTATTTGCATCTTTCAATTTTGTTAATTTGCTTGTATGCACGAGCGTACTTATTTAAGACAAACCAATTGAGCTGACTTTTTTTCGCATGGGGGTTCTTAGCCTTTAGTCGTTAGATGGCGCTGCTGCGCTTTATGGCTAATTTTGCAAGGCAATCAACGCGCGGCAAAGGCAAGCGGTTGGGTTTGTGTCTTGGCTAGAAACTGATTCCACGATTCCATTCACAAAAGTTAATTAAAAACTTTCATAATTAGCAGCTGATGGAACTAAAAAGCAGCTGGTAAAAAGTTTTTTCGAAAACTGACTAACAAGTTAATTAATTTTAAAAAAAAATTATATAAAATTATAACTGTTAAAGTACACTATTTTAAGACAATTACATTAAAAAAAATATATATTTATATTTTGTTTAATATAAATATTATCAAGTCAAAGAAGAAAAAAAAAGTCTTACTGGAAATTGACAATTTGGATAATTTTGTAGTTTTTGGAATCCTTTAATTTGCTTAATTTTCCAAAATAATATAAAAAAAATTCCTAAAGCTAGCTTAACATATGGAATCAGTATTTAGATATAATATCTTTAAGTCTTGAAAATAATGGAACCATTTATTGATGTAAAACAGTTTGAGTCGAAAAAAAAAAACTCAAAATGTACTGATTTTGCTCATTTTGTTAATAAAGTTTAATTTCTTAAAATATTTCATTTTCTGGTACCAAAGAATGTCTTCAAAAGCGCTAAAAATTACCATACAAAATGCTTTGTTTCATTAGGATCTCTCAAATAAATTAAAAACAAAGTCTTTTTTTTTTAAAGAAAACATTAAAATGTAGTGGGATTGTTAGCAAAGAATTGCAGTACAAAAGAAGTTAAAAAAAATTTTTTATTGTTAAAATATATATTTTGGTTAGTTCTATATACATATGGTATCATATACCAAAAAGTTCTATATATATATAGTATGCTTTGATGCTACATAGTTTAAATTAGTTGTTTCGTATTACATTCGATTTTTTACGATTGATTATTTTCTTTATCGTATTCTGCAGCTGTAGATTCTTTGTCAGAAATATGCGTTAAACTTAAAATTTCTTCTTGCGCAATTAAAAATACATTCCAAATAATACAAGAAAAAAGAAATATAGTTCAGAAATACAAAAGTTTATTTTCGAAACAAGCTGAAAACTATGTTTTGAAGGTTCAACAACGCGAAAATTAATATGACTTAAATGTTTGTTAAGATAGTCAAATTTTTGGCTTGCATCTTTCTAAAAGAACGTTTTCATGGCACTTATTTAGCTTATCGAGGTAGTACACTCAAAAGTCCAGTGTTGTGAAATCCTAAAAATGTTCAATGTAAATTTGCACGACGCAAAGTGGGAGGCATGACTAATTTGGGGACAATTAATTATTATCTTTTAAATTAAGCAACCCATTTCCAACAAATTAAAAAATGTTTTTGTTATGATATGTTACAATATAATTTCATATATTTGGAAAGTTTTGTTTGAATCGGAGTACTATATTATATAGCATTGACCATATGTACGTATTTCATCAGCTTTCCTGTATTAAATAGGTATCATATAACCCAAAATCAGTCTTAGCTATATCTACGTCATTTATCATAATTGTTATTACTCCACAGAATACTTAATTTACAATAAAAGCTAATTAAATAGAATTTTACCTTATATAGTTTGCCTTACACGTATAATACCATAATCTTTATTTTTAACATATTCTGAAATTTTCTTGTAAATACAAAATCAAATTTTTTTATATTAAAGATGAGCTTATGCTTTTTTTGCGTTAACAAGTTGGCAAGCTTATCAAAATTCCAGGGCTGTCAGACAAGCCAGATAATTTTGGATAAATTTAGACGAAGCCAAGTCTAAGTAGCTCCCAGGGCTTCCGTGTCCAACAGGTACTTCAAAGTCGATATGTCCAAGGTCATTAATATGTTTTCTTAGCTGACAAAATTCCAGTTCAGCTCAATACAATTATAAAAATGGCGGACGTAAAGTCGGGCGCGGACGACTTTAGGACACCCTGTACCACTAGCTTGTAATAAAGTCCGATTTCTTCACAAAAAACCAAAAACAGAAGAATTTTTAAGCAAAAATTTTTTTTTTGACCGATCGTTCCTATGGGAGCTATATGATATAGTCAACCGATTTCAATAAAATTTGACACAGTGCTTAAATACCTTAAAAGATATGAATGCCAAATTTATTTCAAATATCTTTACAAACAAACAAAACACATCGAATTTTGTATAAAAAACGTGTTTTGGACCGATTGGTCCTATGGGAGCTATATGATCTAGTCAAACGATTTGGATTAAATTTAGTACAGTGCTAAGGAACTATAAAATACTCACGAATGTCAAATTTGGTTCCAATATCTTAACAAACAAACGAAACACAACAAATTTTGTTAAAAAATCGATTTTTTGAAGATCGGACCTATGGGAGCTATATGATATAGTCAACCGATTTTGTTCAAATTTGACACATTGCTTAAGTGGTCTAAAAAATTTCCAATCGCCAAATCTGGTTACGATATCTTTATTAAAAAACGAAATATAGCGAATTTTTCTTTAAAAAAGTTATTTTGGCCGACCGGTCCTATGGGAGCTATATGATAGTCAACCGATTTCGATCAAATTTGGTACAGTGATTGGAAACTATAAAAAACTTTCGAATACCAAATTTGGTTACGATATCTTCATAAACAAACGAATTATTCATCTGAAATTTATTTTTTTGTCGAGGTCGTCTTAAACACCCCTATGGGAGCTATATAATTTAACCCCGATATCAAAAAAATAGAATAAAATTGCTTCCTATGGAAAAATATGGGATCTAATGTGAAAGTTTGGTAACTCTAGCTCTTACCATCTCTGAGATCTAGGCGTTCAACGGAAGGACAGACGGACGGACGGACAGACGGACATGGGTATATCGACTTCTCTATTCACCCTGATCATATTTTAGGTAACTTTGGGGTGTCTCCGACGTCTCCTTCTATATGTTACATACTTTTTCGGCTTGCACAAACTTAATATACCCTTGGTACCATACGGTACAGGGTATAAAAAAGAGTCGATATTAATTTAAGTTAATATTTTAATAATTTAACTCACTTTGAATTTATAACAATTTGTGATTTGATATAAATAAATAAATCTTCAATTTCAGCATAACGACTAAATATTATAATAATAAAGTTCAAAGAGTATTTCTTAAAATATTTTCAATGAAACTCAAATTCAAAATTTTTGTCATAGAAGCTATAAAAATTTAAATAAAAGTTATCTACATACTTACTAAATACAGAATTTATTTCTGCAAAAAAGCCCTCCAAATAGAACTTTACCGTCATAATAAACATGATCGCTTTTGGCGAAAAGCTACAAACTGTTTCTGGATTTAGCTATTTATGGCAAGCAATATTTAATTAAATAAGTTCTTTAAAGCACGATCTATAAAAATTACTATAAAATAAAAAGTAGTTAGCTTATTAATTAATTTTGTAGGAAGAATATTTACTAGCCTTGAATTAATAGTTTTTTATAGCAAAATAATTAGTCAGGAATTCTGGAATGACAATCAGAACTCCAGTAGCTACGCCATTTTCAAATTATTCAATTAAATTTTAGTTTCTTTGACGATCTTTGCTGGTATCTTAACGATGTATTTCCAAAAATAATCGTGAAATGATAAGAAAAATTTTGGAAGCCGGCGTTAAATTTGGAATTCGTGAGAATTTTAGAAATTTCATTAAAAACAAAATGTCAACAATAGATTTGCTCACATGATGGCATAAATGCTAACACCGATTTAGGAAGCAGTTTGGACCTCTGAAAATTTGCCTAAATCTTGGAAGGAATCGGTAATTATCAAGATTACGTAGAAAGATATATGAATGTAATATTAGTCGAATAATTTAACACTTTTTTTTTTCTACAAGGACTCATATTTTATGATACGCCAATGTTTCAGGATTCAAAATCCGACTGTTTTTTTTTTCTATAGCTTGTTTTTTTTTTTGGCTATTTTAGTAAAAAGAACATTTTCCAAAATACGGTCGCACATATGATGTCATGAAAACTGTACTAATTGCAATTTTTTTAAGTTTGTTTAGCTACTTTATGTTATTGGTCATGATATGTAGATTCGATTTCTGTTGGTGTCGTGTTGATATAAATAAAAAAATATTGAGTTATTGAATATTTAATAAAAATTAAAATGTATCCTTTTTTTCAAAAGGAAACTCAATAAAGTAAAGTAAATTGGTAGAGCCCATAAACGCAAAATTCGTAAACTCTAGAAGATAAAAAGTTAAATCTTTGACTTCATAGAGAGTGCAGAGCACTCTTAATGTTGCTTTTAATAAATAATTTGAGGACAGACCCGTAAGAAACTGAAGATCTGTTGACTTTTTTATAGAAGAAGAATATTTCAGAAAATACCCAAGTTTTGATAGAGCTCCTATGTGATTAAACAGGAACTGGGAAAAAGGAGTACCTATAACTAGAAATATGTATATCGAAAGATCTTAAATAATAATTTAATTAAGATCTTTTAACCTTATATTATAAGCAAAAATTGTATAATTTTTTAGTAAAGAAAATAGAGCGAGAAAATAATCCGTGTCTCTAGGCCGATGGGTGAACTCTTTAATGTATCTAGAGAGAAAATATTTTTTAAGTTTATGGATAGTAGATAGCAAAATTTATATATTATTATAATTAGTACAAAATTTTCGTGGATATGATTAAATGCGTTGTTCTCAGGCATCTCGTAGATTTGATAAATCCATAATATATAATATCCATGACCCTAAGAATATCAGTGTACAAATAACTACAGCTGAAATATCTTTAATAATTATACCCTGTACCGTATGGTACCAAGGGTATATTAAGTTTGTGCAAGCCGAAAATGTATGTAACATATAGAAGGAGACGTCGGAGACACCCCAATGATACCTAAAATATGATCAGGGTGAATAGAGAAGTCGATATACCCATGTCCGTCTGTCCGTCTGTCCGTGTGAACGCCTAGATCTCATGATGGTAAGAGCTAGAGTTACCAAACTTTCACATTAGATCCCATATTATTCCATAGGAGGCAAGTTTATTTTATTTTTTTGATATCGGGGTTAAATTATATAGCTCCCATAGGGGTGTTTGAGACGACCTCGACAAAAAAAAAGCGTTTTAGATGAATAATTCATTTGTTTATGAAGATCCCAATCACTGTACGAAATTTCATCAAAATCGGTTGACTATAGCATATAGCTCCCATAGGACCGATCGGCCAAAATAACTTTTTAAAATCAAAATTCGCTATATTTCGTTTTTTAATAAAGATATCGTAACCGGATTTGGCGTTTGGGAATTTTTTAGAGCACTTAAGCACTGTACCAAATTTGATCGAAATCGGTTGACTATATCATATAGCTCCCATAGGAACGATCGGCCAAAAAAAAATTTTTGCTTAAAAATTCTTCTGTTTTTGGTTTTTTGTGAAGAAATCGGACTTTATTACAAGATAGTGGTACAGGGTATCCTAAAGTCGTCCGCGCCCGACTTTACGTCCGCCATTTTTTTTATATTAATAATAAAACCAACGAGCTGATCTTAACTAAAACTAAAAGCTATAATTTGAACAAATTTGGAAGCCATTCCAATCCCAGCCTAACAGTCTATGTACCTACTTATATACAATATATAGATAGGCATTTATGTGAATGTTTATTATAATGATTATGTTAATAGGATTAACTGCACTAATTTCCAGAAATGCTTTAGAAAATTTTCATTGTACGCAATGTTTATGGACGGACGGGCGAGGGCACAAAAATGATTTATCATCTGAGAACACTTGAGTTAGGAGGACGCCGTTGAATTATGCTTGACAAGGGTTGTATCTGTGTATATAAGATTCTATTTGTGAGAGTGTCAGTGTGTGTATCTGTGTCAGTGTGTGTGTGCCACCGAAGTGGCCAAGTGTGTGCTTAACAATGACGACGAACCAATTTATTGGACAGACCAGAACCGGGTGCTAAAAAGGCACTTGAACAAACCGTAAAGCAAACACTAGACAGGCGAGAGAGAGAGCAACACTATGGGAAAAGAGCGTGCGTGCGAGTGAGTGAGTCAGCAAGTGGCTTGGGCAGCGGGACGTCTGCCGGGGGGTGTGAGTAAATTAGAAAATAAGCAACAAGGAGCGCCTCTTGTTGAGTTCCTGTCACGGCAGGAGGGAGGGTGCAGCGCAGAAAACAAATTAGTAGCACATAAAAAAAAGAACGAACAAAAAAACGAGAAAAAAGAATACATAATAATAATAATGGGCGCGAGAGAGGGGTGTGAAAAATTAGTTTGTAAAAACTAAATAGAGGCGGACGTCACGACATCGCGTCGGGGGGCGTCATGAGGCGACTGTAGTAAATATCTCTGACTCTCTCTCTCTCTCCCGCTGCCAAAGCTGCCAGCTGCAATTTCAAAATGGCTGCAACTCTTGAATTTTAATTGAAGTGTAAAACGAGTAAACAATAGTCACAAAAAGTATTTGGACAAAGCTGCATGCAATATTGGCATGCATATTTTTTAATAAAATTATTTTATTGAGAATAATGTAAATAAGGCAATAAGTAAATAGAGATGCCTTTGCAAAGAAAATTTTAAAATATTCTGCTGTTTTAATATGCAACTAACTAATTATTATATTTTCGTAAATTAAATTTTATTATTTAGAAACAGATTTTGTTAATATTATATTAGAGCTCATACTCATTCATTAATTTATTATTTTAATACCAAAAATGTGCAAACTACCAATATTTATTATAAATACACTTTTATTGATTAAAAACAGATTTGGTAAATAATATAAACAATATAATAGAGCTCATAGTTGTTAAAAGTGTGCTTAATTAAAAGTTAGTACAATTTGGCCTCAGAAACATTCAATTTAACACTGTCAACCATCGGTGACTTTATCAAAAATAGAAGAGGCTTTTGATTAGGCTTAAGAAAGTGGCAAATTGTACTGTTTGGGCGAGACTTTTTGTATATAACTTTTTGTTTTTGTCATCTGAGATCAAGTTAAATAGTTCTGCAAGTTAAAAAAATGGGATATGGCGTGGCGTTACTTAAGTTTGCATTAAACTTTTTTAAGTTTCAAAGTTGTTTCTTTTAATACAATAAAATAAAATATTTTTGCAAGTTAAAGAAATTATAAAAAGTTTTTTGGCATTTTTAAAGGTAAAATTGTTTTATCTAATCTTATCTAATAAAATAGTTCGGCAAGTTAAAAAAAATGATAAAAAGGTAAAAATTGTTCTGTAAGTGAAAAAAGCTATGAAAAGATTTTTGCCGTGGCGTTACTTAAGTTAATTCAAACTTTTTTAGGCAAATATATCATTTATATCATTCTTGAAAATTAAATATTTATTAGAATATTTGTCACGAACGCTTGAATAGAGATAGTAATAAATATGATTTTTATACATTAGGCTGGTTCAATTGTCGCAACATTTTGTCAATTATAAAAATACAAAATAAAAAAAAAAACACACAAAATCATCTTCAGGCGGCTCTCAAAATTAATAATACAATAGAGGCCAAAAGTATTTTAACAAAACTGTGCGAAATGTATTACAGCTTATATTTAAAAATTGAAAGAAGTTACGAAATCTATTTTACTTTGAGAGGTACAATATTTTTATTTAAGTGAGCAAAATATTGCGCTAAAAACGATTTGCATTTTTTTAAGATTTTATTTTTAATGTGAGATGATGATATTTTACGTGGACAAAAGTATTTTTACATTGCGATTACTTGCAATTTCTTTAATTCCCGTAAGGTAAAAACAAAGTGTGGCAACTTTAAAAGTAGTTTTTATTTATTTTTAAAGATAATAACAAATTTTCTTGCCCTTTGCATTTTTGATTATCGTCGAAAACCCTGAATTCGTCCAACTTGTTCGAAATAAAAGAGTCACAAAATATAATGGCGGTTTTCCGACGGAATACCATAGAAGATTTTGCAAAATGCCTAGATAAACCATTTACTAGCAAAGTATGAGACAAAATATAACTTATTCTGATCACGCAAAAGGATGCTATAGAGAACGGCATTTAACTAAGAAAATTTTACAAAAATGCTTAAATTACACCAAAAGCTTTATGAATTAAATTTTAAAAACAGCATAAAAACATAATTATTAGAAAATAAGTTAAAAAACGCCTTTAGATCTCCAATTTTACTACCTATTAGTGCAATTTTTGTTCATTTAAGGCAAATAATATATTCTATCTCTCAAAGTAAAATGGATTTCATAACTTCTCTCAGTTTTTAGATATAAGCTGTTATACATTTCGCAAAGTTATAAAATAAATACTTTTGGCCTCTATTGTAGATGTCAAAAATAGATTCCTAAAAAACCCGCAAATACACACTTGATTAGAGCGAAAATAAGGTTTTTTTTTGCCTTATACATTGAAAGTCTAAGTTGATTCTCGAACATTTTGATATAAACCTATTTTGGAAAAGTGCTCGACTCGAAATTCATATTAGACCGATAGTTTTCTGGCAAAGTTGCTTTAAATGACGCATGGAATCAAAATCGCAGAGAACCTCAGAACGTTTTTTCAGACCCATACAAATTGGTTCGCCCTACAATACATACTTTATTAGTTAAAAAGAAAAATAAAAAAAAAAAAATAATATATTTCACTCTTTGAAACTATAATGTTTTAAAATAAATGAAAGCATGAAATGATTTATAAGACGCATAAAAAAAGTTAAGTTAAAATTTTTTTAAAGTTTAATATCTTTCATTACCGGCTTAGTCTGTTTTATCTACTTCCTGGATTGGTAGCAACAGTGTGGTTTGTAGAGGCATCTTTTGTTTTTTCCTTCATTCTTATTTTTCATTGTCAATTATTATAGCCTTTTAAGGCTTTGTTCTTCGATTTCAACAATTATTTTTCATACTTCAATGCTCTTAAAGGCTTTAATTTGCCTACACAAATCTGTTATTAGTTAAATATTTTTTTAATCGATGAGTTCATCTGCATAAACCATAATAAATAAATAAAAATGCAAAATGAATTTAAATTGCATGGCTAAAAATAAAGCGTGACGTTACACACTTGTTTGCGCAAATCCTTAGGCCAGGACGGAATTGATATTTCAGCTAAAGAACACACTTGTTACTGTGCCTTACAGAGCCAGAAAGAGAATTAATTAATTTTTTGCCGGATGTAGGCTTATGTTAATTCAAATATTCACAACTAATGATATCGATGACGATATTACTTAATTCATTAACACTTCATATCGAAAACTAAGCCTAAGAATACTTAATTTAGTTTAATACTAAAATCAAATTAGTAACAATATTAAAATTTAAAATGATTATAGCATTCAGTTATTTTATGCTTGCATTTCTGTGTTACTCTACACAAGTCCACCCAATTTCTTTTTGAGCTAATTATTTTAACTATAATTTAATTTTTATAAGAATGTTTTAAAAATTGGCTGTATTAGGCGCCAATAACACTAATGCATTTTTATATAAAATAATAAGTAATGACACTTTCTAGCCTAAAATTTAAAGGATAATAGTCAAAATTTATTGAAGACTTAAAAGATTTCATGTCCTTGACCTTTTAAATAGACATTATTCAATTCAATTCTTAGGCATTATGAATACATGTAACATTTAATTTCCTTATAATAAAGAGTTCAGGCTTAATTTGTTACCTTTTCTACTGTGATATTAAATTATAATACAAATATATGATAGCAGTAGAGTCATAAGAGGCGGGAAAAAAATTCCAAAAAATAATAAATACCTTAAACATATATCAAGAACTTATTCTATAACTAAACTAGGTATTTTATAATAAATTATTAATAATCGTAAACTCGGAATATATACATCTATCCTTAAAATGATTGTTGGATCATTGACCCTATCTGAAAAGAATTCATTTTTTTGTGTAACTTGAATTCTATTAGCATCATATAATCTATCTATAACATATATTTATCTGGGGGGATATAAATGCCCAGATATGGGTTCCATAATACAACACTGCTTGAAAAATGGTTCTGTATATATTTACATTTTGTTTTCCAAATTGAGACAAGAATTGCTATTTATTTCTAGTTTAAAGTATTGATTTTCTTGTTGACGTAGTCAATATGGTCTTTAAAGCTGAAGCGGATTTTAATTCAGAATTTCCTACGACTTTTTTAACTAAGACTTTATTATACGCTCTTGTTTTATTAATATTTTTTAAATCCAGCCCAATATACATAAGTTCAATTAAAATCTATTTCAAAGCCCAATCATAATTCGCAACACATATTTTGGCCTGTCAAAATACTTTTGTTAGGCATTGTACTCAAAAGCAGCGGCGAGCTTCAACCTAATGATGATGGATTGACTAGTACGAGGGGTGGAGAGCAGTGAGCGCGGGAGAGTGAGTGGCCAAGTTAATCAAATTGTGTAGCTTTTTGAAAGGATTTCAAAAGCTTTGTCTCTTGACAGCTCTGTTGTTGTTGTTGTTTTGTTGCTGTTGTAGTTGTTTACAAAGCAACAACAATAACAGCAGTAGCAGCTGTAGGTGTGAGCGTATGAGAGTGTGAGTGTGAGCGTAAATGAGCGCGCTTAATGTTACGCTCCGCTATGCAAAGCAGCAATGACTTCAATTAGATGACGTTGTGCGGAGTGAGAGAGAGGGGGGAGGTAAGCCAAAGCTCGGCGAAGTCGAGAGTCGACCGTTAAACGTCGCATCGGCAGCCAACCAAAAGCAGCGCAGCGCAGCGTCAGGCCAACAAACATGGCAGCTCTATGCTAGTGTGTGTGTTTGTGTGTGTGTGCTGATTTGGTCAGTGGGGAGGGACAGGCAGGCAGGCAGCAGCAGCAGCAGCCACTTTCAATTGTGGCAAATTGCAGGCGTTTCCGGCGCTCCGCTGCCGGCTGCCATCATTACTTATTACTTGAGTTTTTTTTTTCGTTTTTTTTTTTGGGTATTTTTTTATTAACGATGCGCACATGGTCTCACTCACACCACTGCAATACACACACACAAATACGCAACACACACAAAGGCAATATTTCTTTTATGCTTTTAGCTTTCATTCATTTAAATATTTTTGTGGCATTTTATTTGTTAATTTTCAAATCAAAATCATTTGAAGTGGGCCGCTTGAAGTGCCACAGCGGCAAAATGAAAATTTGATTATGTCGTTGTCAAGCTGTGTGCAACAGCACCTCCCCTCCCCTCCCCCCTGACGTCATCAGAGACCAGACGACAAGAGAGCTAGAAGCAGAAAAAAAAGGGCAGGAAGGAATTATTTTTTATTTTAAATATTTTGTGGTGGTTTACTGGAAGCAAATTATGTAGGATTTGTAGGATTTGTATTTGTATAGCTGATAAAAAAAGTTTTTAGATTTCTTATGAGCTTGAAGCATAAAAACAAAATGAAACCAGAAGTCAATTTTATAAGATTCGGTGGTTCTTAGATAAGAATTTGAGTCCTTTTAAAAACCGCTGCTTAAAAAAATATTATATTAGTTAGTTTGCTTTATTTTTATAATTTTTAAGTTTTTTTCGGAAAGATAGGCATTGTAATTCACAGAGTTAGATAATTAATCTTTTCAACTGGAATATATGTAGTAAGGTATAATATGAATAATTATTTTAAGTAGAAAAAGAAACCTTGGTCCAAAAACAATAGTATAAAATTGAAAACTATTTATAAGATGTGAAAACCACAATTTTGCTTTTAGCTTTTTTTCCGCAGTTCTTGATCCTAGGACTGGTATCAAAAGTGAATATAAAAAAAAATAATAATTCCCTGTTAGACCCCTTGGAGAAGGGGCGTAGGGGATCTCTATTAATAACTGTTCGAACAGAACAGGGACCTACAGTTTATAGCTGAATCCGTACGGTGGTGTCTTTAATTAATAGAGACTTTCAATTCGTGGATATATTTCTAAATAATCACGTTTCATAAAAAATTTAAGAGATCTGCAGTTTCTTTTTGGGCTGTCCCCAAATTGTTTGAATAAAAACTACATTAAGCATCTTACCTACAGATCTGCATACTCCATGACGTCATAGTTTGTTACCTTTTTTTAACTTGATATCTAACTTTTAAATTTCTAGAGTTACGACTTTCGCATTCAAGAGTTTGTCCAATTTACTTCCATATTACGATTCTTCTGAGCTATTATTTTTTATGAAATACCTGAAATTCTCTAAATTTATGAAAACTATTTTTAAGACTATATCTGTTCGAACAGTTGTTAATAGAGATACCCATGCCCATCCAAGGGGTCAACCAGGGAATTTTGTTTTTTATAAGGTCTTGATTTTCATTGATTTTTAGATTTAATTTTCTTGTTGTTGGAGAAATATGTTTTATATGTAAATATTTGGTTGGACAATAATCAGGAAAGTTCAATATCATCTTCAATATTTTGTTTTGCTTTGTTTGTAAATTATTATATTATACAACAAATTTTCGAAACTTTTTTTCTACGGAAATTCTTTGAAGCAATAAATATTTTAAATTAATTCCAATTGTTTCTTCCATGCGTATTGGTAATATTTTACTACTTCACAGCTTTTATGGTTCGAAAAAATCGTACTTCCGAGCGAACTCTTCGAACAATTTTTGGGAAATTTTTTTTTCGAAACGAGAAAGGTATTAAAGCAATTTATTAGTTACCTAAAATATGATCAGGGTGAATAGAGAAGTCGATATACCCATGTCCGTCTGTCCGTCTGTCCGTGTGGACGCCTAGATCTCAGAGATGGTAAGAGCTAGAGTTACCAAACTTTCACATTAGATCCCATATTATTCCATAGGAGGCAAGTTTATTTTATTTTTTTGATATCGGGGATAAATTATATAGCTCCCATGGGGGTGTTTGAGACGACCTCGACAATAAAAAAAAACGTTTTGGATGAATAATTCGTTTGTTTTATAAAGATATCGTAACCAAAATTAGTATTCGAAAGTTTTTTATAGTTCCCAATCACTGTACCAAATTTGATCGAAATCGGTTGACTATATCATATAGCTCCCATAGGACCGATCGGCCAAAATAACTTTTTAAAGAAAAATTCGCTATATTTCGTTTTTTAATAAAGATATCGTAACCAGATTTGGCGTTTGGAAATTTTTTAGACCACTTAAGCAATGTGCCAAATTTGAACAAAATCGGTTGACTATATTATATAGCTCCCGTAGGTCCGATCAACCAAAAAATCGATTTTTTAACTAAATTTGTTGTGTTTCGTTTGTTTGTTAAGATATTGGGACCAAATTTGACATTCGTGAGTATTTTATAGTTCCTAAGCACTGTACCAAATTTAATCCAAATCGTTTGACTAGATCATATAGCTCCCATAGGACCAATCGGTCCAAAAACACGTTTTTTATACAAAATTCGATGTGTTTTGTTTGTTTGTAAAGATATTTGAAATAAATTTGGCATTCATATCTTTTTTAAGGTATTTAATCACTGTGTCAAATTTTATTGAAATCGGTTGACTTTATATCATATAGCTCCCATAGGAACGATCGGTCAAAAAAAAAATTTTTGTTTAAAAATTCTTCTGTTTATTATTTTTGTGAAGAAATCGGACTTTATTACAAGCTTGTGGTACAGAGCATCTCTACAAGTCGTCCGCGCCCGACTTTACGTACGCCATTTTTTTCTTTAAATTATTGTCTGAGATTTTACAAATTTACAAATTCATTATTAATATCTTTATTCCATTAAACTGTCTTTTAAACTGTCAAAGAGGTTTTTTAATTTTAATGTTATCCAAGAAAGACCCAAAATTCGAATAATATTTAATTCGCATCTTACTATCAGCCAAGGACATTACAACGCGCTCAATTTTATTAACCTTTGTTTTTCTAAAATAGGATTTAATGGTTATTTTTAGACCCTGCACAATAGTAAATGTCCTAGATGAATGTCCTCGATATATCTTACAAAAGAAGACAGTGGAGAAACCCCAAAGTTGCCCGCAATATGCTCAGGAGAACAAAAGAAATTGAACTATACATGTCCGTCTGTATGTCTGAACGCCAATATCTTAGCGGCTATGAGAGCTAGGATAAAAAAACTTGAATATTTGGACTTTCTATGCGAGCGATCAGGTTATAACAATTTTTTTTTTATCACGCCCCTTACCGTTCCAGCTGTTGACAAATTTATAGCTTTAGCTTCTATGAGTAAGAAAAAAAAACTGAACATTGACACTAAATGTCTTCTTCTTTTGTTCCATTAAGCATAGGGGACACCAAATTTAAGTGTTGGAAAAAATCGCATAATAAATATAATATTTTATAGCCGGAAACTTGAAAGTCCTTAGAGACTAAGATATATTAAAGTGTAAACCTGAATCGTAGAGCGTTAGCTTTGAAACTACGTTTCGATGTACATTTTTCGTAAAAATGGTTCGCTTTTGTTTTATTTCATTTTTTAACCCCCGACGCAAAAAGAGGGGTGTTATAAGTTTGACGTGTCTGTCTGTTTGTCTGTCTGTTTGTCTCGTTTGTCTGTCTGTCTATGGCATCGTAGCTCCCGAACGCATGCAGTGATTTCAATTTAGTTTTTTTTGTATTAAAGGTGACTTATGTGCGAGTGTTGTTAGACATGTTTGGTGAAAATCGGTTGAGCCGTTTAAAAGTTGTGGGGAGTAAAAGTGGGGAGAAAAACATCAACTTTGTCCGATTGGCTTAAAATTTGGTCCTATTGTAGCTGACGACGTCACTGATTCGAATCTGAGGTTATTTTTGCTCTATCTCTTCTCGTTTAGAAGTAATGGCCATTTGAAGTTAAAAACATAAACTTTGTCCGATTGGCTTAAAATTTGGTCCTATTAAAGCTGACGACGCCACTGATTCGAATCTGAGGTTATTTTTTCTCTATCTCTTTGCGTTTTTGCTCTATCTCTTCGCGTTTAGAAGTTATGGCCATTTGAAGTTAAAAACATAAACTTTGTCCGATTGGCTTAAAATTTGGTCCTATTGAAGCTGACGACGCCACTGATTCGAATCTGAGGTGTATTTTTTCTCTATCTCTTCGCGTTTTGTGCTCTATCTCTTCGCGTTTAGAAGTTATGGCTATTTGAAGTTAAAGAAACATAAACTTTGTCCGATTGGCTTAAAATTTGGTCCTATTGAAGCTGACGACGCCACTGATTCGAATCTGAGGTTATTTTTGCTCTATCTCTTCGCGTTTTTGCTCTATCTCTTCGCGTTTAGAAGTTATGGCTATTTGAAGTTAAAAACATAAACTTTGTCCGATTGGCTTAAAATTTGGTCCTATTGAAGCTGACGACGCCACTGATTCGAATCTGAGGTTATTTTTGCTCTATCTCTTCGCGTTTTTGCTCTATCTCTTCGCGTTTAGAAGTTATGGCTATTTGAAGTTAAAAACATAAACTTTGTCCGATTGGCTTAAAATTTGGTCCTATTGAAGCTGACGACGCCACTGATTCGAATCTGAGGTTATTTTTGCTCTATCTCTTCGCGTTTTTGCTCTATCTCTTCGCGTTTAGAAGTTATGGCCATTTGAAGTTAAAAACATAAACTTTGTCCGATTGGCTTAAAATTTCATCCTATTGAAGCTGACGACGCCACTGATTCGAATCTGAGGTTATTTTTGCTCTTAGAAGTAATGGCCATTTGAAGTTAAAAACATAAACTTTGTCCGATTGGCTTAAAATTTCATCCTATTGAAGCTGACGACGCCACTGATTCGAATCTGAGGTTATTTTTGCTCTATCTCTTCTCGTTTAGAAGTTATGGCCATTTGAAGTTAAAAGCATCAACTTTGTCCGATTGGCCTAAAATTTGGTCCTATTGAAGCTGACGACGCCACTGATTCGAATCTGAGGCTATTTTTGCTCTATCTCTTCTCGTTTAGAAGTTATGGCCATTTGAAGTTAAAAACATCAACTTTGTCCGATTGGCTTAAAATTTGTCTGTCTGACTGTCTGTCTGTCTGTGGCATCGTAACTCCCGAACGCATGCAGTGATTTCAATTTATTTTTTTTTTGTATTAAAGGTGACTTATGTGCGAGTGTTCCTAGACATGATGAAAATCGGTCGAGCCGTTTAAAAGTTGTGGGGAGTGAAAGTGGGGAGAATGCGTAAAAAAAAAGCAAACGAGCTTGACCTTAAATGTAATCTATACCTTAACAAGAATCTAAATTATAGTAAGTATATTATAATATACTAAAGTCTAACTTAACCTAACCTACCTATAAAAAGTATGAAATAAAAAATTAAATTAAAAATTTAAAAAACCCCCGAACTTAAGTAATTTTCATTTAAAAAGTGAAAAATAATAAAAGAAACTTAATGTTAAAGTACCTAAGAATCTATTAATAATTCTAAAAAAAATACGTCGCGTTGGGGGACCGCTCCTAAACTAACAATTTAAATACAAATAGTCTAATTAAGCAACAAAGATTAACTTAAAAACAAAATTAAGAAAATACTTCAAAAACTTTCATAGAATTACTTCAAAATATTTGCATGTAAGATACGACCGTCAACGACGTCTGCCCTCGCGTGTCCCCCAACGCGACGTATTTTTTTAGAATTATTAATAGATTCTTAGGTACTTTAACATTAAGTTTCTTTTATTATTTTTCACTTTTTAAATGAAAATTACTTAAGTTCGGGGGTTTTTTAAATTTTTAATTTAATT
>JBAMAX010004200.1:0-26492 GCA_037043745.1 Chymomyza amoena | reverse complement strand
CTAGAACAAAACAAAACGATCGTTCCTCCGGGAGCTATATGATATAGTCAACCGATTTTTATAAAATTTGGTGCCATGCTTCAGACCTATAAAAAACGTACAAGTGCTAAATTGAAACTCTACGAAGCGTATAATGCTTGGGTACCCCAGAAATCTTCTGAATGCCAAATCTGGTTATGATATCTTTATTAAAAATTAAATATATCGAATTTTGTATAAAAAAGATATTTTGGCCGATCGGTCCTATGGGAGCTATATGATATAGTTAAACGATTTTGATTAAATTTGGTTCAGTGCTTGGGAACTGGGAACTGCTGGGAATTTGGTTACGATATCTTCATAAACAAACGAATTATTCATCTAAAATTTTTTTTTGTCGAGGTCATCTCAAACACCCATATGGGAGCTATATAATTTATCCCCGATAAAAAATATCGAAAATAAAATAAACTTGTCTCCTATGGAATAATATGGGATCTAATGTGAAAGTTTGGTTACTCTAGCTCTTATCATCTCTGAGATCTAGGCGTTCAAACGGTATATTGACTTCTCTTGTCACCCTGATCATATTTTAGGTAACTTTGGGGTGTGTCCGACGACTCCTTCTACATGTTACATATATTTTCGGCTTGCACAAACTTAATATACCCTTTGTACTATACGGTACAGGGTATAACAAGTTGGCAGGCTTAACTATGAAAACATATGGACAGTTTGACTAGATTTACCTGAGTTGTGGCTGCGTAAATTTGTTGATCGTAAATCTTGAGTGAAATCGGAATTCCTATGCAGCGCTTCGTGATGGAGCTCTCACGCTGATGGCAGTCGTTCCAGGCGGATATCTATATCGATCAAGTCCTTACCTTGAATCAACCAAAATATGTTGGATCCAGCAGACTTCGGGAATTTCTTTGTATTGAGCGTCAAATATCTTCTGTGTAGATCAGCTGCTTGCCCTTATGGGAAGGGGCTCAAGGTGAAACGCGTTGAAAAAAGATTATTTATGTATCTAAAATTTTTGACATTTACAGTAGCGGGCAAAGTAAAAAAAATTGTAAAATTCCTTATATCGGCTAGAAATTTTTTGATTGCATACGCTATTTATTTTATCGAGCCGAAAGATTTTTTCTCTAAACTAAATAGTAAACTATGTCAAAATTGAGTGAACAGCAAAGGTATCCTACGATCAAGCAACAATTTAATTTTGTTTAAAAGTGAGTTAAAATTTTAGATAATTTATTTTATTCAAGTATGATATTTAATACAGTTAAATTACAACTTGTAATATTTTGTTGGTCCTCCATTATTTTTTATGAGCGATTTTATGCGTGTCGGCATTGAATCGACCAAATTTTGGATTGTTTCAATGATAATGACCTTGTATCACACATTTTCCACAATACAATGCAGATCTTTTAACGTTTTGGGTTTTCCCTTCAATACGGATTCACAATGTTTTGGTCGGCATCTACCTGCTTAGTAGAGTTTCACCTTTTATAATTTGCCACTTGAATTTTATGACTTCCGAATTGCTTTCCTTGAGTACTCAACCCTTTTAAACGATTTAGTTACCATGAACTCGGAGCATTGCCTTCTAGTAGAGCACTAAAAAAAATATACAAGATAATTTTCTACATAGGAATAACTTTAACAACGACTGCATTTGAAACTATCTATCATCACGTAAAGGCTATACTTGAATTTATTTTTTTTATTCCTTGATACTATTAACATTAATTGTATCGCTCTTATCCGAACAAGGGCGCAGTCGTTTCTTGAGTGGGTGAGTTTTATGGTCGGTTCACTAGCCCAGCGCATTAGTCGCCACTCGTATAAGCTTCTTCCATGATTTCTCAGAAGATAACAAGGGGATACCACTTGGAGTCCTTTGCGGGTTTCGTATTACAGAGGATCGTGGAAGCACGTTGCCTTATGCTTTTTGAAAAGACTCGTCAAGAATTGCTTAGCTACTCTACATCCCACACCGCAAACTTACGCGTCGCCTTGATTTGTTTTACTAAGGATCGCTTAGCCACTTTGCCTTGTAAAAACCTTATCCTCCTGTGCATAACATAGCATCAGAAATTTGTACTTGTTTTTGTTGACTTTTCGCTTTATATGCTTGTTGGGTTGGACAGTTGGATTTGGTAATATTCATGTGGTCTAAAAAGTATGATTAGTTAGATTTATTTATTTTTATTAGACTACCTTCAAAGGAAAGTCGTAGTACTTACAAGATTTATTTAGTTGAGAATTGCCGCAACACGAACTAGCAACGTTTTGGGCGGCATTTACCTGCCTAGTAAGGTTTCACTTTTTATAATGTGCGATGACTTCTGAATTTCTGTCCTTAAAAAATCAACCCCTTCTAACGTTCTAGTTTCCATGAAATCATAATTGCCTTCTTGTATACAAAATCAATTACCAAAGAAAGTAGCTGTCATTTAGTGTTGAGATCAACCGCTTTCACAGTGACCGCTGAACTATGTGACGTCATCGAGTAAATACTGTGCTTGGCTTTTTGTTTTTACTTCTTGATGCAATTATGGTCGGGTCACTAGTCCAACGCAAACTGTTTTTTGTCTGAGGCTGACATTTGTCGCCGCTCCTCATGGAGATACCCTGGAGATACTACGTGGAGGCTTTTGCGGGGTTTGTCTTACTGAGGATCGTGAAAACACGTTGTCTTATGCTTTTTGCAATGACTCAGTAAGTATTGCTTTGCCGCTTTGCCTTATACAACCTTATCCCCCTGTGCTTGGCATGGCATCAGAAAATTACTTCTTTATGTAATATACTCGTTTTTGTTGGCTTTTTGCTTTTTATCCTTGTTGGCTTGGATTGTTGGATTTGGTAATATTCATGTGCTCTAAAATATAATGATTAGTTATATACCATTGAAGGAAAGTCGTAGAACTTACAAGATTTATTTAGTTGATAGCTGATGCAACACGAACTCGCAATTTTTTGAGCGGCATTTACCTGCCTATTAAAGTTTCACCTTTTACAATTTGCCACTTAAAGTCCATGACCTTTAAATTGCTTTCTTTAGAAAATGAATCGTTTTAAACGTTTCAGTTGCCCTGAACTCGGAGCATTGCCTTCTTGTAGAGCACTAAAAAAATAGACAAGATCATTGGGTAAGGCAGGTAGGCGTCACTGATTGTTGTCAAATATTGATATTACCTGGGACTAGCCGCAACCGAAAGTAGTTTATCCCATGGTCCATAAAACTAACTGGGACTAGCCGCAACCAAAAGTAACTTATCCCATAATCCTGCGGTCGCTTGGGACAACAACCCTCGATCATTACCTTTGCTGTCCATTGTACTATTTACCACAAGGCGTTAAGTATTTTATGTATTTGCCACCTTAAATGTAAACATCATTTATGTGTGCAGGCAAATTTAGCGCTGTGGCAATAAACACCTCTATTGTTCTTTGTAAATCTGGAATTTGAGAAAATAAATTTAAGATTTATAAATAATTAACTTAACTCTGTTTATAGAAACTAAAACAAGGTAAACAACTTGGCGCATGTCTGTTTATTATTTCGTTGCAACTGCGCAGTTCTTACCTTATTTTGGTACCCAAAATTATTTAAGCTTATCTTTTTTTTTAACCCTACAGAAGGTAGGTCCTGATTTATTTACATGCAAATTAATTTTGTAACTTCAGATTTTAATATTTTTATTTTAACTTTGTAACTTCATGTTTTTGTATTATATAATGTCTTTATTTATTTTTTCTTCATTATGTTGTTATGTCTTGTGCTATCCGATTAAGACTAACTTATCAATCTAGCTTAACTTAATCTAATACCTAATCTAAGCTTTCTTAATAAAGCTTAAAGCTTACTAAAGCTTTGATGCACAAAAGATCAAATCAATAAGTTCTCAAAGCTAACTCAAATGTATTGAGTGCAGCTTGAGAACGAGCTTTATCTTTTATATTTATTTTATCTTATACTCTAACTGAGAGTACGTTAACTTGCACGTTTAAAATTGTCGATCTTTAAAAAGTTTATAAAAATATAACTAAATAAATATAAATTGTCTTTGGTTTAAGTGCGCGTTTCTATTCGATTATTATCGATATGCTGCTCGCATCGATAAGTTCTTTGCAATGACGCTGTGCGACACTAATAAACGCACAATATTCGTTTATCGTTTACTTCTCTCGTGCGCAAGAAATACTTCTTAATTCTTGTATAAAATTAATAACAAAATGTGTATATAATATACGAATATACATATAATTTAGAAAGTATAAATGTAAGTGTATGTTAAGTATTTATGCATATAATATGTTAATATGCATACCATCAGCATCTACAAGGCTGGAAACCAGAGTTATAAACAGCTGATATATGTAGGTACATGGAATATTTTAAAAACAAAAACATATGATTTATGTAAACAAGGTAACGCAAATGAGTTCGCGATTTTGGAAAGGGAAAGGCTTGAAACACAACATAGATTGTTTAGTTATATTCCGACATTGGCGTAATGTAATAGATAATCACAAATTATTGGAACGATATAAAAATAAGCAGTTTACAGAAAATGTTTCAAAGAGCTTAAAAACGACCAAAAAGCTGGTAAGTTGTCATACCTGCCAAAAAAAAACGCTGAAAATTTAAGTAAAATCGCATTAAATTTAAGTTACAATTGTGGTTTCTAGTGATCGGTTTTGTTTGGTTGCCATACGAAAAATGACTTGTTATTGGATAATATTAAAAAATATATCCAAAAATGGCGGAAAAATGCACTCAAAACAGTTTAAATGAGAATTACACACAATAAAACAGTCATAAAAATAACATACAAAATACAAAATTTATCGTCAAAATCGATATTCTGCCCTTCAAAGTGTCCCTCATCGATTGATTCAATTCTCAAAACATTTTTTTATATTCGGTTTGTTGTATGGCCATGAGAGACCTCATCTCGGGTGATGTAACGTGTTCCATGGAGCGTTTTTCTCAATTTACCGAATCGGAAAAACTAGCATGGAGCAAAATCTGATGAATTCGGTGGTTGTTGGGCAGTATCTATTCCATTTTTACCCAAATGGTCTTGCTAATCAAGCCTTGTATGCGGTCCTTTTTAGGTCTTTAAGCACCAGCTTCGCAGAGATATAGTACGTCTGAGGTCCAAGTCTTCAAACAAAAGGTCTTGAACGGATCAAAAGGCAATGCCCAACTCCTCTGCCTACTCTCTAAAGGTCAATTTGTTGCGGTTTAAGGTCATCCATTATTTAATTGTGTTGATGTTTTCGTCGGATTTTTATGTCGATGGCCTGCCTGCCACTGCGTTGCTCATCGTTGAAGGACTCACGGCCACTTTTGAACCGCGCGTGCCACTGGTGAATGACTCTTCTCTTTAGAGCATCGTTTCCGAAAAACTTTTGTGACATTTTCAATGACGCCGCACCATTTTTAACGCAAAATTTAATCCAAACTTGTTGTTGCAAATTCAATTCCATTTTTTAAATGATAAAAAATCGAAATCACGCACAATGTACTCAATACGGAGTCACTCTTACAAATGTTAAGCTGAAAATTGGATTAAATATGAATGACAGATTTAGCAATTTTGATGATTCCGGGAATATTTGATCAAGGTTGTATGAACCACTGAAAAGCGAAAAACAATTAATTTTTCACTGTTTTATTTTGTTCTTGTCAAAAATAACAATCTTTTGCCGTCATTTTGCAGTTTCGTTAAAAGTATAAAAAAAAAATTTTTAAATCTTTAGTTTATATAGAATGGTTGTTATCAAGAAAACAAAATTTTTTTCAAGTGACTCGATTGAAAACTGTTTTTGTAATCCTGCCCGACAATTTTGAAAACGTGGATTTAAGAAAACGCGCTTTAACGTTTTTAAAATATAATTACAGAGGTGATTTCCTAATCGGGTATTCCCGGTTGATGGAACAAGACCGTCTGTCTCCTCCGCAAACTAGCTTTGTTGTTGTTGCTCAAGTCTATGGGCAGTTGGAGCTTCTCGTGCTTATGTTCTGTATCCTTGAATCAACAAGGGATTCGGTGTCTGTAAAGCGTTCGTTCTCTGAGCCACTCTACCGATTGTATCTTTGGAAATATCTTGAATTTCGATCGCACATTCTCAAATAGTTTTTCTATCACAAAAGAACCCAAAAAATTCAATTATTTTCGGATTTTCATACGGAACCCCATTAATATTTTTGGCAGCTGGACAGACTTTGAGTATTATTATGGCTGCCGCTGTAAAGATAGTTAATGAAGTGACGTCATTTGCTTGGGACCAAACGGTGTTTTGATATATTGTTGGGGAGAGCTGCTCTGTGACCCTTAGAGTCTACTGTGCTCCTTTTCAAGACCTAGAGTTCCTTATCTAGCCGAATATTTGTAACAAATTTGATTTGATTTAAGATGGTTATAGTCTGGTAGTATCATGCATCATAGATTATTGAAGGAAGGGATTTTCTTCTTCAGGCAAGGTCATCCCACTCCCACTAGAGCTCCTCAACTAGCCCAATATTTGTGGCAAATTTGATTATTTGAGATGGTTCTAGTCGGGTAATATCATACATCATAGAATATTAAAGGAAAGGATTTCCTTCTTCCGACAAGTTCATCACACTCTGCAAGTATGTGCTGGGAGATTTTCTCTTCCTTATTAAATTCAAGATGTCAATAGTGCATCTATTTCCTGAGTCTTATTGCAGCGCATTAGTAACCCAGTCAGTATCCTAAGGGATTATTGCATCCCATTAGTAACCCAGTCAGCATCCTAAGGGATTCTTACCCAATTGCGATTTTTTTTAACCGAGCTGAGTTGTAGGAATCAAGATGTAGCTTGGCCTGTCGTAAGCTCTCCGACTGGATCCTTCTTCATCTCTTAGCAGCTGATTGGTAGTGTGTCCGCCAACGCCACAGTAAGATTCAGGCTAATTCATTTCCGGTAATGTTCTTGTGTCCTGGGATTCAGACGATTCAGTTTGGCCCTATTTTCCCAGTGCAACTTCTAATGAGTCTTCAACCCAGCCATTGCATTAATCGCAGCTTGATTGTTGGCTGTGGGGATTACTCTTGGAATTTGTTATAAGCTTTTTATTGAGGGCAAGAATGTTATTGGGGTTACTGTATTAGTTGCTCAGTCGGCAGTTGAGTCTATAAAATTCAAAGATTTTGACTGAATATAGCTAAAGAAGCATGCTGGGCTTATACAGTTCCATTTCCATTGCCTGTGGTCTGCGTGCTATCACAGGTGGCACACTCAAGCATAGCACATATAGATAGATGATGATGCATCATTAGGTTGACTAATTTTAATTACAACATCGCCCAAATTGCTTGCTATCATTTTTAATAATATGTCGGGTATGTGTCTCTCCCAGCACGGTCTCTCTCTCTCTCTCTCCCAACTCTTTCTGGCTCTGTTCATGTGTGTGTGTGTTGCAACTTTTTGTGTCAACTTTTTTGACAGCAAAGGAGGCAGCTGTTGCAATGTCGTCACTATTGTCGCCGAGGCAGACCGTTGCAGAACTGACTCTTGGCGCTGTCTGCTTGCACGTCTGGTCCGGGACTTGGCCGCCTCCTGCATAAAGCCAACAAATTATGCACTTACACACACACACACACACATACAACACTGCGGCTATATATGTGTGTAATGTACCAAGGACATGGCTCTGAGCTGCCGTCGCGTCTGACAACTTCTTACTCCATTTGGGCGCGCTGTCGTGTTAATTTAGCGCGAAATATTTGACAAGATGACGCGCTGCCTCCTCGTGGCTTCACTTTGCTCTCTTGCCACACAACGAGGAAAAGCTGAAAAGTATGTGGCTAGACAGTTAAATATAGTTTTCCAAAAGAATTCTTTATTTAAGTTCTACGAATAAAATCTTACTGAAGGCAACAAATCCGACAAGCTTTGCTACCAATAGAGTCATGTGGACTGATCTTTTGAGTCCGGCATTGGAAAGACTTAGCAATGCCCATTTTAAGTTAATGGACATCTAAGAACAAAGTACATCTGGGGAGCTGTATCCAAACTACGTGACCTAATTTTTACAACTTGGGAGAACCGTCGCCCCTTCGTTGATCAATCGTAGTATTTGCGAAGATCCTACCCCCTTCCTCCCTAGTTGTCACGTAGTCATTCGTAAGTCCTAGCAGTTGTTAAAAAAAGGTCAGACGCTTTCCCTACCGAATATTATTGAGTATGTGATATTATCATAGATCCCCGGAGTAGAGTGACCCAGCGTGCTATTTTTAAGACATCCCTCACCCTAAACGGGTCACGTACAATAATTTGGGTACGGTACCTTGTGTATACCTCTTAAAGCTCCACAGCCTCGACTGCTTTCTTAGCTCCATCGAATATGCAACGATCCGCTTTGAGCGATTCAATGAAGGGGATATCCTCCGGCACATTCCCCTCTTGGGGAATTTGGGTACGGTCTCTTGTCTATGTCCCAAAAACTCTACAGCTTTGACTACTTTATTAGCTCCATGGAATATGCAACGATACGCTCCGAGCGACCCGACAAGAGGGCATCTGTCTGCATCTTTCGGCACATTCCCCTCTTACGCCCGGTTTTTCTTGTAGGCACTCTACTTATTACTACGACTTCATATCTCCAAAGGTTTACCTTATCAAGATTGCTCCAAAGTTTGACAGCAACTCAACATTCATTACTTCTCAGCCCGCCCTCGTCAAGCATATTCCTCTCAAGCTTTGTGACATGCTGCAAGGTCTGCTTGGTAACGATCGAACTTTGTGGGCTGGCTGGCTGGCGGTGTTGGTTCGGGGGGGGAGGGGTATGCCGGCAATTAATGTAATAAGTGCAACTGAGTGTGTGCAACAGACACTCATATCGATTTATAAGATGCCACATACCACTCTTGACATTCGATAGTGTCGGTTGTAGCCAAAAAGGACGGACTTGCTGCTGCTGCTCCTGCTGCAGGCTGTGGGTGCGCCTTGACTTTGACAGCCATTTCAGTTGTCTTGTTAGCCTTTTCTCTGTTGGCCTTTAAACTCTCGGTATACCCGCCCCTCCCCCCGTCAGCTGTCTGCATCCTGATTGAGAGTTTTTGCCACAGCTAATTTACAAGCAATTCTAAATCCTGAGATGGAGATTCACATTTATGCCAAGTGCATTGATAGCTTCAACTTGCTAAACGTTTTTGTCGTGTCGTTGATGACGTCACTATCATTTACATAGACAGATTTTCAATACCATTTACAAGTAGTCACTTGGGTTTTACTAATGCAAAACATGCGAATATAATTGAATGGCTCAATTTACATGGAACATAGTTATTAAAACTTAAGGAGTCGTAAGGAGTTTTGCACACTACAAAATGTGGTTGATATTATGTCAGTGCGGAAAAGCTTTGCATGTGATTGGTTAAGGTTAGGGTTAGACTTGAAGCAAATATAACATTTTTTAGAGTTCAAGATGTAGTTGTGATATGCGGACTTATCTTTCAGAAAGTAGGAAACTGTTATTTACAAATCAAATACTCTCCGACTAAATGGCATAACTTTTTTTTTTACTTTATTCGAAGTATCCTTGCCTTGGAGAGGTACCATAAGTGCGGGAGAAGGTTTTTTTAAATAATTCCTCGATTTTTTTAAAAACATTATTATATATTCAAAATCTAAATAGGAAACGATATTTAATATTTTTTGAAGTACAAAATTAATTCTTTCAAAGTGTTGAGATACAAAATGGCGCCTGTAGAGACGTACGAGTACAAGTTAACATACTCTCAGTAAAAGTAAAATATAAAAAGATAAAGCTTATTCTCGATACATTTTGAGTTGGCTTTAAAGATGAATAAGTTATTGGAGAAGCTTTGATCTATACGTAGAGCTCGAAAGCTTGGATTAGGGCTAGAAGATTATGTTAATCTTGACTTACATTTAGTCTTAATCTGGATGTTAAAATGAAAAGATCTGAAAACTTTTTCGCTTGATTACACCGAGCAACTTTTATCTTTTATCAAGTATTAAAGTATAATTTGCACAAAAGTGGAACAGAGTTCGAAAACAAACCCGACATTGAGCGCATTTTGAAAATTTTTAAAACCATAGTTTCTTCAACAAAAGAGTCCCCCTTAAATGATTAAAAATTCTTTGTGAGCAATTTTTCTGATTTTTTTTCGGTTGTGGAATGAACACGTTTTTCATCGGATCACCTAATAACCCTATTTAAGAGGCAGCTTTTTGACGTCGCCATTGATTTAGATCATAAAAAAAAGTCCTCTAAGCCATTCACCAACATCATGTGAACCACGTAGGTACTTTCAATAATATCTATTTTAAAACGGCATAAGTTTGAACAACAATTTTTGCTTAAAAAATAATTTAAAAATTATGAAGAATAAGTTTTAAAATAAAAAGTTTTTATTATTTCGACGAAATTTTTTATTAGAAAAATATGTTATAAAGATTGTGGGAAAATTTCAAATCAAATTGATCAAAAGAGACTGAGTTATCGTGAAGCGATTCGAGAAAAGTGGTTTCAAGAAAAACGCGTTTTAAGTCTTTATATCAAAGTTCTTTGTTTTTAAACTTTTTTCTTAAGTATCGACATCGACCATAATATATAATGTCCTTTAGCAGCACTTTTTTTATATCTTTACACTTCAGTGCAAATGTGTCTAACAAGAAATAGATTTCGATGACCTTTCATTTTAACCGAAGCTTTTTCAGCCAGGAGCTGGAAAGCTGCTCTCCTTATTTCTTGATTATAGATGGACTATTCCTTCATAAATTTTTGATCGAATCTCGATGTTATAGTTAACGAAGGCTTAAAAATTACGTATATTGTTAATAACTACTTATTGGATGAAACTTTTAGGGACCTTATTCTAAATCTAAAACGGAATTTTCGGATTTGTGGGTAGGGATCGTGGTACCGCCCTGGCAATATATTTTGGTACGTGTTTTACAGGATATATTTTTGTTCTATCAAACTTAGAGTGCTTTAAAGATGAAACTCTCCCTTTATAAACATATTTTATTTTATAAAATAACGCGATCAAATTTAAATCTGTTGTCTTCTGTTGTAGACTTAACATTTATGCAAAGTTTGATCAAAATTGGTTCTTAATTTTATATAGCTACCATATACAAATTGTTTAGTTTGTATAACAGCCCAATCCTTGCGCTAATTTGGGTCACCTTGTAAAATTTTGTACATCTTGCATTGAGATTATAGCTACAAATTTTTTCCTTCGATTAACCAGGAAAAAATAATCCTGAAGAAAATTTTGGGGTTTCGGTCAATCATTTAAGTCCCATCCCAATAATTCAAATCTAGTTACAAATGCATTTTTTGATCTTAGCGTCACAAGCTCCATTAAGTTATAAATATAGCAAGGGTGTAATCTATTCATATGACTCCTAGAGTTCATCACCCATGGCTGGAACTCCATTGCAACCTTGGCCATAAAGCTATACCTACCCTACATTAGAAAGTCTTGATAGAATTTGCCTTCTCTAGACACATTTCTCATCTCTACGAACCTCAGAAAGTACAAGCGAAGTTTTATGGGGGCTACTAGCCCAACGTAACCCCTTTTAAGGTCTGTGGGGCGACCGTGATGGTTTTATAATTGAGTGGGCCTTCTTCGGCTTGTGTGGTCCGCGGGAGGTATTTAATTTCATTCCTAACACATATGTCTGGGAGGCTTTCCCGTATCGGCCACCTTGGGATACTCCCTCAGGGATTACAACCTCCTCGAAGGAAAAGGTTTCAATTACTTTCTATATATAACTATTATAACCCTAAGAAGAGCTAGTTCCACTTAATCGATGTTATTATCAATTGCAATATAGGGCTAGAATATACTTCTAAATAAAATATATACTATAGATATGATGCCATACCTCTCTGCAGGCTCCATTTTTAATAACTCATATTTATAGTCATAGTCAAATATGCACGGTTTAACCCCTCCAAAATTGGGCGACCGTTATGGTTTTATAATGGAGTGGGCCTTCTCCGGCTTGTGTGGTCCGCGGGAGGTATTTAATTTCATTCCTAACACACAAGTCTTGAAGATCACCTTGGGGTACTCCCTCAAGAATTACAAGCCCCTCCAAGGAAAAGGTTTCAATTACTTTCTATATATAACTATTAAAACCCTTAGAAGAGCTAGCTGCACTTAATTGATGTTATTATCGATTGCAATATGGGGTTAGTATTTCTCCGCCGGCTCCATTTAAGATACTTCATAGATATAGTCATAGTCAAATATGGCCGGCTTAAGCTTTTCCAAATTGTTTCAAATCACTTTGACCTTTACCTACTATCTTGATTTCTGGATAAATAAAATTTACATTGACATTGCCGCAGACGCCCACGATGTGGTCCTCAGTTGTCAGCAAATGCTTCTCCAAGAATTATGCACAGCTTGTTGGATGCATGAGTGGTGTGCAGTGTAGTTAGTATTCCACACTGGGAGTGGATGTGGAACCAAGTGAAGAGACAGCCCAGCGACAGACATAGTCATTTATAAAATTTTCACCAGGACGTGTTAACAGGCGTCAATATTAAAAGTTCAACTATGACGACGTGAACGACGTTCAAGAAGCCAGAGAGTGAACAGAGAGAGAGAGAGAGAAAGAGAGAGAGAGAGAGAGAGAAATCTCGACAGTTGCTTTGACGTTTCGACGATGGAATCAACAAAACGTTAGAGCTATTATCGTTGTAGCAATATCACAAAAACACACACATGCACATGGGTAGTTTGAAAAGTTATTAAGGAAGGAGAGACATTTTTTGCGAGCAAATGGTACTCTAATACTTATTTAGAAGCTCTTGAATGTTACAATGCAGCAACACTTATTCAGCAACTCAACAAAGATAGAACTAGGAACTAAGTTCAGAAAAAGTTGAGTTGAGAGTTGCAACTATTGCAAAAGTGCTCAACTTGTCAGCTCTAGCAACAAGCGTGATTACCCCAAGTATAATAGCTATTGCTGCCACAAAATACTAGAACTTGCGAATTCAGAAATGTGCTCAAAAGTATGCAAAGTGTGAAGAGTTTGTTTAAAAATAATTATAATAATCTTCCAAAATTTGTATCCGAAAAAAAATCATTCCTTACTCAATACTAACAAAACTGGGATTAAAATAGTGTAGAAAACTAAAAAATTATTATAGGGGAAAAGGCTAGTCCACTAATCAATTGAAGAAACGACAGTATCATAAATCGTTTATTTTTGGACAGACGATCATGGAGTATCCTATAACCCATTTTCACAACAAAAAAAAGAATTCTTGCAAAAATTCTTGAAGACAGATCTAAATTTTAAAGCAACTTGGCAATTCTTGCATCTTTAAGATGTTTAAGCGAATCTTTTGAAGGGGTAACAACTAGCTTGGAGTACAATCGCTTTAACCTATTGGACTTATTAAAATAATTCTTGCAAAGATTCTTAAAGATAGATCTCAGATTTTCAAGCTAATTAGCAATTCTCGCAACTTTAAGGGAATCTTTCAAAGGGGTAACAACTAGATTGGAGCTTATTAAAATTTTATTCAAATTATCTACTATACAACCTACTCTAGAAAAGGAAAATTTAAAAGATTTCCAATCTAAAAGCAAATGTATGTTGAGGGGAGCAGAAGAAAACACGGTAAATCGATTGCGGGGCTAAGTCGTATCGATCAAATTTGGTTGTGGATTTGCTCATTGGAGCCACATGAATCAGCTTATCAAAAATTGTGAATCTAGGTTGCTTGTTACCATAATTACGTAGAGTCAAGGGGAGTAAAATTTGTACATTTTTGACATTGGGATTCATGAGTTTATGACGCTTCGTTCTGCCAAATTTCATATCAAAAATTAAACGGTTCGGCTTAAAATCGCGAAAATCTACTGTGGGGGAATGGAGAAGATATTGACATGATTCAACAAATTTCATCTTCTCAGGAAATAGGCACGTCAGGTGGTAAAGTTTTGTATCTACAACTTCAGGAGACTATAAGCTCCGAGCTCTAGGTGCTCATACAGACGGACGGACGGATATGGCTCAATCGCTACTCGAAGTTATGATTTGACAAGCATTTATGTATAAAGGACTTGGGATCTGCCACGCCTCCTTCTGTTCGTTACATACATTGCACAAATCTAGTATACGCTTTGTACTTTTACGTACAGGGTATAAAAACTTTCGGAACCAGTACATATTTGCAGTCCGTTGTGGTTTCATAGTTAGAACTTTCAATCCGGCACATTTTGCTCTTGCAAAGGTGCTCAATATGTCAGCTCTCAAAGCAAGCATGAATACCCCAAAAAATATAATGTTTTTTCTAGCAACTGAATGTACTCAAAAACTTTTAAGTCCTGTCGAACTGCTTGCCGTTGGCATTGGCCAAGTCTCAATAACTTTTCATGCCGCCCTCGCACTTTGGCCACACTTTGGCTGTCGTTTGCTGTGTGGCGCGCTCATTATCTTTTGGTGTTAGCAAGTGCTTGGTGGCAACTTCTAATGGCAGCATTATGTCTCGCTCTTTCGTGCTCCTCCTGCTCCTGCATAGCGCTTGGTCCTTGTGTCCTTGTCCTCGTATGTTAGCAAAATGAAAATGAAACTGTTGCAAAATACCATAAAACGGCCAAAAAGCTTTTGTAAATGACGCCAACAGCTGTCGATGCCACAGCAGACAAAGTCGCCCGCCCCCCTCTTAATCCACCGCCCTGTATATACATATCGTATGTATTAGTATAGCATATACATATAGTACATACATATATACCAGGGTTGTGTGCGGCATTTTTCTTTTGGAGGGTTTAAGTCAAATGCTGCGCTTAACTACTTAATATAACACAAGTGAACACCCCCGAAAGTCTTTTACGCGCACGACACTGCTTTATATATATGTATATGTTAGTTTATATGTATATGTTAGTATATATATATGTATATAGTGTATATGTTTCTTGCGTTTTCGCGCGTTTTAATAAAGCGACAATGACATTTTATGAATTTTCCACTTTGTTCGGCTTGCCATGGCCCCCAAAACATTTTGTTTGTTTGTTTAGTGTGTTTGTGGATACGGACGGAGACGGGTTTACGGGGCTACGGATGAGCAGCAGTGTTGGCTAGTTCAGCATGAAATGTACCTCCTGCTACGCCCCGCTCCTTAATATTTACCAATTGTTGGTGGTTGCAAAAGGCGTGTTTAAGCGCTGCTTTTGATATCCGATTTCATTTATAATTAGCTGGAAAAGTTTGCGGTTTCCTGTGTCTTCGATCAAGCAGGGGCGGTGACAAGCAGGGCAAGCAGTTGGTAGTTATAGCATAGCGTTACCTTTATAAATAGATTTTTTTATATAAAGAAATTGTTATATTTTGAGAAGGATTTGGCGAAAAATAAATTCTTTTTTTGAGTTCGCCTTTTTTCACTAACCAGTGATACTTACATAAGTTATATACCAAGATACTGGAAAAGCGAATTAGGCGAGTAGTAGAAGAAGACCTAGAAGAGGAGCAGGCAGCGTTCAGACCGGGTAGACAAACACAAGACCACATCTTCATTTTAAGAGCCATTATGGAAAAACGGATGGCTAAGGGGAAGGATCTTTTGCTAGCATTCGTAGACTTAAAAGCGGCGTTTGATAGTGTGCCAAGACAACATGTATGGGAGGCACTAAAAATGTTCCAGAGAGACTGATAAACGTTATTAAAAGTGTCTATGACAAGCCGACGAGAAAAGTAAGTACGTCAGAAGTATTTGAAATATGAAAAGGATTAAAGCAAGGAGACAGTCTAAGCCCACTACTGTTCATCTTATTCATGGATGAAAAAACTAAATCGTGTAAGAGGCAAACAGAAAAAACAAAGATTGGGAACTGGAGACTTCAACCCATTTACCTGCAATTCCTATTATATGCGGACGATATTGTTACCATCAGTGGTCCAACAATCTAAAAAGAAAGGGAATGGAGGTCAATATAACCAAAAGCAAAGTAATGTGGGTCTCTAAAGAGGATAGGTCGACAGAGAATCTGCATATAACATGCAAAGGCAGAGAATTAGAGAGAGTTGAATCCTATGAATACCTCGGAACCATTGTTAGCTGTAAGGGAAAAATAGACCAAGAGTGCTAAGCCGGACCGAGAAAGCGGTCTCAGCGTACTATCAGATAAATAACACAATAGTGGGTAAACGAGAGATAAACACAAAAACAAAATTCAAGCTTTACAACACGGTTATAATATTATTGGAAGAACATCTGAGTAAATTTCAAGCAATGGAAATGAAGTACGTACGAAGGGTCGCAGGAAAAACCAGGAGAGATATGGTCAGAAATGAAAGAATACGTTCAGAAGTAGGGCAGTAGAAGTCGATTATACAAGAAATCGAGGAGAGACAGCTAAAATGGTTCGAACATCTACATCGGATGGACGAGTCAAGAAAAGCCAAACAGGTACTGGAAATGAGAACGGAAGGCAATGCACCGAGAGGAAAACCCCGAAAAACTTGAGAAAATCGCATCCAGGATGTGAGAAGGATGAGGGGCAGAACCCACGCAGAGATGAGAAGAGAGAGCCGGGACCGACCTAATTGGAGAAGATGGATATCCCGAGGCTACCCCGACGCCTAACAGCAAATGGGGATAGAAGAAGAAGAAGAGAGTACTTACTATTATACTTTATACAATCCGACTCTAATATCCTCTGTTCTTTTGCCAATTTGCAAAACGAGAATACGAAGATTGCCAAAAATAGTATCCATATTCGAATTTTGGTTAAACAAAGGTCAGGGAACCCTTACCGGTTTAAGAACTGCTTTGCAAAGCCGTATTTTAATTTCCAGTCCAAGCTGTAATCGAGGACCTGAAAGCTAATACATTTTTCTTGTTTTCATTTTAAGTGAGTCGCCGATCCAAATGAACTCCAAACTATTTGACTAACTCTTAATCCGGTTTGGACATGCCATTAAAATTCACAGGAGTGCATTTTCGTCGTTTCAGAGCAAACGTGATTTGGACTGATTTTTGGTTGTTTACTAAAATTCGCAATTTTTCAGCCATGTTTCAATTAGATCCAATTCTATACTGATTGCTTTCAAATGTAAATTCTGGACCCATAATGCTGTTGTTGGTGCCCTCTGAGGACATTCTTCTCATCAGTATTCGGGACGTTATGAGGATGCGTTCTGTTCAGGCTTGTTTGTTTGTTTTTGGCAGCATAATTAGTTCGGCGCATTGCCATTGATTGGGTAGTATTCAAGTCTGAGCATGGCATTATAAATATAGGCATGCATTTTGGAGTTTAGTTTTTAATGCATAAACAATAAAGTCAATCAATTCACTTAAAACAAAATGTTCAGATTTTTATACCCTGTACTTAAAAGTACAAAGGGTATACTAGATTAGTGCAATGTATGCAATGGACAGAAGGAGGCGTAGCTCACCTTTTCCCTTCGAGTTTTCGATAGAAATTCTTCCATTAAGTCTTCAGTAAAGCGCCACACAGTCTATTTTTTAAAGCAAGCAGTAGCCAAGCAGTGGTATCATTGCACACTATGAGTACCTCGGCAGTTAGAGCCAACAACGACTAAATTTTAATCGCTTTATCTAGAAAGCCTTTTTTAGTTCTTAAAATTTAACTAATTTACAGAGTACATTTTGTTGGGGCTTACTGGGCTAGGCCTAACAGTTTTTACCTTTAAGCCTACCTTTTGAAAACATCAAACGAAACACTATTTTCAAATGGTTCAAGCTTTTAGTTGCTTAAAAGAAACTTCGCTCTCTAAATGAATTGTTGTTTCAAAGTTGGGTACACAGTTCAAGCTTTGGTTATGGGCCAAGTCAAGATGGTAAAGAAGTAAAATGAATGCTTAATTGCCAACTGGCAGCCAAATTAACTGGTAATTATGTAAGGGTTTTCACAGCAGTAGCAGCAGGCAGCATTCCACTTGAATGCCATCATCAGCATCACGGACAAGGATGCCAAGGAATTTATTTCAAAAGCAAGCAAGAAGTAAAGAAAAAAAAAAAAGAAAACATTGGGATCAGTTGTACGGTCACCAGAACGACAAAAGGATACTCTGTTCCGTGTAAAAATAAGAAGTTGTGTGATGTGGGAAATGGGTAAAAAATTTTTAAATTTGAAGATTAGGTGTGCCGATTTAGGTAGTCTTTAAAGGCCCTTAGCTTTTGGGAAGCTTACACAATTTATATTGAGCTTTATCTGGTTAACTAGGTGTGACTCCACTTAGGGGTTAGCTGGTGTAATTAACCTGTATCTAGTTGAGCATAGCTTATAGAGCAGACTGTAGAGTTTTCAAACCAATTGTAGTAAAAAAAACATATAAACTAAGCTCCAAACTAGCTCCTTATAGCATTTCGTACTAGTAGCTCTTAAATTGTTACCTTGGCAGCTTTTCACACAATGGGTAAATAAGATATAATTAAATATTTTTAAATTTCCATACAATTTGAAAAAGTTTTGAAACAATTGGCTCTACGAGGTTGCTAACTAATGAAACACGATGCAATGAATTTTAAAAGCTCCCATAAAGAATTGGTTGATTTGGTGTAGCAAACTGTTTCAATCTTCTATTGCGGTCATATAAAGAAGTAAACTAATTTTGATGAAACTTTACACAAATATTAAGTTTAAAACAAAATACAACTAACCTCAATTTGACAGCGATATTTTTCAAATTAGAAGATTTTTTGAGCATACATTTTTGAATTTTAAAGCATTTTTTATTAGTCTACACATTTGTGTGCAGTTTGATGCAAATTGATACATTCTTTATATAGCTACCATAGAAAATTTGAGCCACTCTTTATCAGAGAGACACGAATAACGTCACTGTGCATTGCGTGAGCTCGAGCTCCAACATGTTCGCTGTAAATCGCTCGAACGCACTCAAATGCACTCTCGATAGGTTTGAGTTTGTTCGATTAAAACACAAAGAGTTGTAAGTTCAAGTGCGAACATGTATGAGTTGCAACATACTATATATAATATAAAGGGTTTTCAATAAGAGCGCTATAAACGTTTTTTTAAATAAAACAAAAACGGTTTTGGATATAAATGAAATTCTTTATTCCTGTGAAAGTACATTCGATGCCATTATGCATGGAACTCTATTTTTTTTGCATGGCCACCACGGACACGCTTTCAGAAATCCAGACGCTGAACCCAATTTCCGACGGTTTTCAAGCATAAATCAGCCGATACTGCTGCAATTTCACGTTCGATATTCGTACGAAGTTCAGCAATCGTCGCTGGCTTGTTGGCATAGACCATAGACTTGGCGTAGCCCCACAGAAAATACTCTAAAGGCGTCAAATCGCAATTGGCCGAGGCGGCCAATTGTCTGGGCCATTTCGTGAGATAACACATTCACCAAACTTGGTTTTCAATAATTCGATTGTGACATTCACTGTGTGGCTTATGGCTTGTTGAAACCACATATTGTCCAAGTCCTATGTTCCTATTCACAGTAACGTGCGGGTCTTGATCATCACGGAAGAAGTACAGCCCAATGACGCTGCCGGCTCATAAACCGCACCAAACCGTAATTTTTTCGGGATGCAATGGTGACTCATGGAGTACGTGTGGATTGCTGCCTGAGCAATAAAGCATATTTTGCTTATTGACGAACCCATTCAGCCAGAAAGGAGCCTCATCGCTGCATACGATTTTTCGATGAAAATCCGGATCATTTTCAAGTTGTTGCTCGGCCCAATTCACAAACATACGACGCTTCTGGTGGTCAAGCGGCCTCAGTTCTTGCGTTAATTTGATCTTGTAAGAATGTAGGCCAAGTTCTTTTCGTAAGATTCGCCACAACGACGTCACAGAGATGCTTAACGCTCCTCAATTGATGCGCTAGCGGCAGCAATATTCTCCACACTACGGGGACTTTTTTGTCTTACTGGCACGGGAACATTTTGTACTGTGCCTGTGGATTCAAATTTTTCCACTAGACGCTCAATTGTTGATCTGGCAGGACATAAATTGGACGTAGCGCTCTTAAAGTTGAGGCCACTGACTCCGAATTTCGGTAGTAAATTTTAATAATTTCGACTCGTTCGATCGTATATCTTTCCATGATTAAATGGCAAATCTTACTGAAGAGAAATGTCAAGAGAGCGGGAAAAATATGGCGTCGTTTGCTGTCCCTATTGGTCGACTTTTGTAGCGTTCCTATTGAAAAACCCGATATTTCAGTTCAGGCAGCTGATTGTGTTTGCAGGTTGCGATCATTCACTTATAAGAAGCTCAATCATGTTCGTTAAGCGCTCGAATGCAGTCAAATGCATTCTCGACAGGTTTGAGTTTGCTCGATTACAGCACAAAGCAGTGTAAGTTTGAGTGCGAACATGTATGAGATGCAACACCTCTAGCTCAATCATGTTCGCTGTAATGCACTGGCTTCAAATGAACTCTGGTTCAAACTCAGGTTTGAGTTTGATCAACTAAAGCACACAGCGATGTATGTTTGAGTGCCAACGTGTATGAGCTGCAACATGTATATTTCAGTTCAGTCAACTGACTAAACTGGGACTAAAGTCCAAGCAACCCTGTTGCATTATCTTGATACGAATCAACACGTCTGTATAGTTGTTAGTTAGCAAACTTTTGCTCTGCCACGCCTACTTGCAATCCAAATCAAGTCTATAAAGCACTTGACCCTTCGTCCTGGCTGTATAGAGTATATAAACACACGCACACGTACAGCTGGACGTAGGACAAGCGTCTGAACAAGCGAATGACAACAAAAACGTCAAACATTATTTGAATACAAAATGTCCTTCAAAAAAAAAATCGAGAAAAGGGTTGCCGGGTTGAAATTTCAAATTACTGGACTGACTGGGTGGCCAAAACAACACAAGAGCAAAGTGACAAAAGTGACAAATTAGTCGATGTTGGCGACACTAAAAGCGTTATGATTGAGTAGGGATGCCAAGCCAACCGTTTTCCTTTTTTTTTCGTCCTTTGCTAAGCCTTATCGCAATACATAATAATTTTGTTTAGCAAAATGTCGAGTCTGGGCTACAAATCTGGGGGTCAGTAATTAAAATTCGAAAAGCAAAATGCATTTGCCATACGCACGCACTGCTGCCGATAGAGGGAATGGAGGAGCCGGAGCTGAAGCCGTAGCCGGCAGAAAAGCACTCATACAAATGTGGCTTGTGGTTGAGCTCTCTCAAGTCCTTCCATGTCCGAGCTATAAAATAAGGCAAAGTCATAGACAAATCCGCACACGTACAATCCTGCGAAGCCATCTTGTTTTTGCTTTTAATACCTTCTGCATAAATACATGTTAAACTATGCGCTACAAATAACGAGGCATTAAGCATCATCATCAAGTGACACAAAAAAGTTCAGACACAAGTCCGAGGATACTTCTTCTGCATTCTGCAGATACTTTTTTTTTGCCAGCCAGGATTTTCAGCTACAATTTGCATGTAATTTTTGTCTGGTTATCTAAAGTAGTTGGCAAATTAACAGCTGTATGTTGTATATTTACTATACTCTAAGTATTTGGGAGTATAGGGCTATATACGGTTTGTGAAAACAAAAGAACGAGGTTTAGTAATTTTAAAACGTTTTTTTTTTTAGTAAAAGAAATCTTATTAGTTATATTTGCTTGATTTCTGGAAATTGAAGGTCTATCTTCTTATATTTTCAAATTCTTTATTTGTTTATCGAAATCTATTTCATTCCCTTCCAAATTTTCCGGTTATCATCGTACTTGGCAAAGTTCTCCTTTGAAATGGCCCTCAGTGCCTTCTGGGATTCAGCATTTAGTATCTTAAAAGAGTCCAAACGGTGTTCCCTTTCTCGGTCTCTTGCATATGATGAATAGCCAGAAGTCACACGGAGCCAAATCAGCTGAGTAAGCAGGTTCCGGAACGAATTTCTGCACAGTTTGTTAATTTTTTCTGAAAATGGGGGTAAAATTTAAAAAGTGTACAAAAGCGCCCTTTGGCGGCACTCGACATTAATATACAAAAATTAATTCCTTGACCCCAAATACCTCTCATATCCATTTGCTAGTGTTAAAAAATCATTTTTTGTTTTTGCCGAACTTGATTTTGTAATATTTTGCAAAATTCCAATTTTGAAAAAGTTGCAAGCTTGACATTCGTTATAGACCAAAGATATAATTTCAAAATGGTTTAGTTGCTGAAAAGTTAGGGGCTATTGTCAATGTAATTCGTAGTGTCGTGCTATGTTGGGTAACTGGACACTTGGGAGTGGATAAAAACACGATCGCTGACGATCTAGCACGACAGGGTGCCTCCACCCTGACTACATCTCCATCTCCGTTTTGTGGTATTGGTTGGTCCACAATCAAAACCATGATAAGCAAATGGGCCGCCGGAGAACATAGGAGATACTGGTTCTCCCTTCCGGGGCTTCGTCAAACAAAAGTGCTTGTCAAACCTCTGGATGCGATCAAGACAAAAGGTCTTGGCAGAGCGGACCTAAAGCTCCTGGCAGCTTAACTATCTAGCCACCACACTGTTAGATACCATCTACAGAAAATTGGCCTATCGGACTCGTCAGAGTGCAGGCTCTGTCTAGAAGACGATGAAACCACCACCGCTGGTATGGGACAGATCCTGTCACAAAGGAAAGGGACGGCTTATTCCCTTCCATCTTAGGTCAATATCAACAAAAGACCTACTGCAATTCATGCGGAAAGCGAAAATTCTTTTGCTTTAACTTGAGAGTATGGTTCAAAAGACCTTTTGGTGGCAGTGCCCCACTACTCTGTGAGGAACCCTTTTAGGAAAAACAAAATGGGCAGGGTGCATAAATTGTTTGTAGTCTGTCTCTCCAATTATAGCATTTAGTACCACTCTACCCTTTAATTTAAGTAATTGTAGACCTGCGAAATGCTAATGATGTCGAAGGTATATATTTCATAACTTCGAATAGTCATAGTTATCAGAGTACCACGCTTGGTCATTCGACAGGGAGGATCTATGAGTATGTCAATAATATTCGGTTTTTTACAGTTTTGAGGACTAACGAATTACTACGTGACAAGTAAGGCCCCTTACTTATTTTGGTCTATGCAACCCTTGACCGGGTGCAACATATGTCTCCAGTTTGAGCCAACAGTTCTTCAGTCACTTGCCCCTGCCAACGCAGACGTGGTCTTTCCCTTCTCCGACTTGTGTCCACCAAGTACGGCATCGAACAGATCACGGGAACAAGGTCTACGAAGTCCTTGCGAATAATCTTTCTCTCGAACACCCCATCCATTTGTGTAACCTACCAGAGCTCTGCATTATGTAAGAAGACCAGTCAGCCGATTTTTTTTAAGTTAAGTAGAGCGGTTTCATTCATTCATTTCATTGTGTGGCCATCACAACCCGTTCTCGGGTTACAGCCGACCTCAACAGCTCTCGCTAGGCGCCTCTGCTTTGCGAACGGCTTCTCCAAGTATAAATACTAAGGGAGGATAGGTTCTCCTCTACTTGATCTTTTCATCAGAGTCGTGGGCGTCCTCTTCGTCTTCCTTCATCGGAAACGTCTTCCTACGTTTCTCGTTGGAGCATCGTTATCCATACCTCCAACATGCTCGAGACAGGCAGACGTTGTATTGTGAGTAGTCATTTGGAAGTCTAAAAAACTTTTAATCGTCAGACTTAGCTCAATTTGAACTTTAAATTTTTTTTAGAGGAGCGCTGTATCCATAAACAAAACAAACTTGTTTCTCATAATATACCTACATTCCTTATTTCGCAGAGTTTGGTCACATTAGCTCTTACCAATATTGATATCTAGTCGTTCATACAAACGCGCGTGTCTATATCGGCTTCTACATTAGAAGCAACCTTGGGGGTTGGGGTCTACAACGTCCATATTACTTAATATATCCTTTGTACCTTTATACAGGTGTACAGAGTACAAAAATAATAAAACAGCATACGGAACAAAAAAAAAAAAAAAATAGCTTACAAAGTAAGAAGCAAAATTTTAATTATTCATATTTCATTAGTGAGCGCACTTCAAGCCAAAAGTTGACTCGCTGGATGACTCCAACTCCAGCGCTGACTCCGACTCTACATGGGAGTGGGGGAGCAAAGTAAAGGCGTGTGGCATATAAAATTTATAAAAATCAAAGTAAGCGCAACGGACTGGAACACAGAGACGAGGCCGGCAAAAAAGGAAATGTCAGTTGTTTTGTCAGTCAGACCAACATTCCATAACCAAGAGGAGTCAGTCAGTCAGCTGGCCAGTCAGCCAGTCAGCCATCCAGTCAGTCAGCCAATCAGCCAGTTAGTGTATGAAAACAAAAGGCAATAAAGGGAGCAATGGAGCATTGGGTGCTCGCTCGGTATACATCATCATTGGCGGTGGCGGGTGCTACAGAGACGGTAGCACAAATTATTTTCAGGGGTTATCCAAATTTCATAAAGCTACGTTGGTCCATCCCGTTGGATTCAACACTGGAACACACACACACAAATACACGTACATACACCCATTGATGAATGAAGTGCGTGGCGCTGTTGAAAGGCGCCAAAGGTAACCGACATTAAAAATTTACACGCAATCAGAAAATGTTTCATGAAGCTGCTCCGGTTCCTCCGGCTACTGCTTGCTACTCATAAAGCGCGCCACTTTAATTTGCAGCAGCAGCAAAGTCCAATCCTTATGCCTTAAGCCCAGCTGAGCGGTTGGAATCACTTTTGTGATAAGACACGCTAAAGCTAAAAGCTTCAACTCAAGCTGAAGGTGTTTAATGGAGCAAATGGACTTAGTTGGGTTGGGTTTTTTGGGTTGTTAAGCCTGCTCCTTGGGTTGGCGCGCAATTTACACATTTTCACTTTTTTTTCTTATAAACCGCAAACTGAAGGAACTTCGAACTGGTCAATTAGGACTTGGCCAAGGACTTAGTTACGAACCTAACCATTTTAGCTTGACCTGCTGCGCCCTGCTTAACCCGGCTGTCTTACCTTAAAGGGTTCGTAGACTGGGTCAATCTCTTGGCCAGTGGCAGTGCCAGAGCGACGTCGTGATTAATGGTGCTCACGTCAAGCTTATGTATATGTACCTACTATATATAGGTATGTATATAGACATTGACATATTGCACGTTGGGCACGTACACGGCATTGAGTTCGCTTTCTACTTTCAAGCAGTGTAGAGATCTATTGACCCAGCTAACATTTGCATTTGTTTTTTTTTTACATTAATTTTTATCTTTTTTTTATGAAACTGCGTCATAAAAATTTTTTTTTTAAATTATTTTCAGGCTACGTGGATGTCCAAAAAGTTGACAGGCTTTTTGCTAGTCTCTCGATGTTACCTGATACTTGATGAACAAAGGAGCTAAGCTCAAGCGCAGAGCCGTAGAGAGAACATATAACACTTTTAGCTTTAATCACGACAGTACGATAAGAATTACACTGGGCTCCTGAAAAAATTCCTGGACCGGCGGAAATCCCCCTCCCTCCGATGGGTATGGTCAAGGATTGCGTCTTGAATGCTGTTGTGGATCCAGGATTTTGTCTTAGGAAGGTTTCTGCAATTCGAAATGTGTATATATCATCATTAATTGGCCGTTACATTCGTGGGCCGGACTTGGTCGCATCCAGAAGTCTTTCGCCAGTCTTTTCTGCTTTGCGCGTACTAACGCCAGTTGGAAATATTTAGCCTAGCCGAGTCAATAGATACCTGATCTTTTCATCACTGAGGAGGTCTCCCTCTTCCGCGCCTACCACTGGGCACAAGTCTTTTTTCGCTGGAATAACATCATCCATTCTCTCCACATAAGCTGGCAAACTCAGTCGCTGCACCTCAATGCGTTTGACTATGTCAATGCCGCGGTAGAGCTCGTGTCTATCTATCAAAAGACTGTCGAAAAACCCACCATGGATCCGCCACTGCATGTATGCAACGGACAGAAGTAGATGTGGGAGACCATAACACCTTTATATCTATATATATATAGTGATTTGATTATGTCCTGCTGTGCGTCCGTATGAATATCAGATTTCCGAGAGTGCAATTGCTAGAAACCTTAGTCTAGACAGACCTAGATCATTCAGCGACCATGTGTTCTATTGTGACGCCTAATTATATTATTAGTAGAAGAAGAATGAAGGGGGAAAGGCTTGAGTTTAAGAAGGTTGGGTGGCAAGTCAGACGTTGCTAATCTCCCAAAAGGACAGATTTCGACACAAATGCGATACAGACTTGATCACATTCTGGAAAAAAATTGAAGCAAAGGTGCGTGCAGATGGGCCGCCGGAATTTCCCCTCATCTTGGTCATCATCCACCATATTAAGGCGCTACTCTCATACGTCAGCTGTTGTGGAGTGGCTTTTTTCGACCAACGACTTGAATAAAACCAAAAATCGCAATAGAATGAAAAACGAATTTCTTACAAGCATTTTGGAAATGGTAAAATCGAAATCGCTCCTTAAGATTAGAAATACACTTATTTTGCCATATTTAAACTAAGATATGTATTGATTGGATCTGTT
>JBAMAX010004199.1:0-28879 GCA_037043745.1 Chymomyza amoena | reverse complement strand
TTTTTTGATCAATTTTTAAAGAAATTGATTTATTTGTTTTTAAATAGAAAAAATGGCGGACGTAAAGTCGGGCGCGGACGACTTTAGGATACCCTGTACCACTAGCTTGTAATAAAGTCCGATTTCTTCACAAAAAACCAAAAAAAGAAGAATTTTTAAGCAAAAATTTTTTTTTTGACCGATCGTTCCTATGGGAGCTATATGATATAGTCAACCGATTTCAATAAAATTTGACACAGTGCTTAAATACCTTAAAAAAGATATGAATGCCAAATTTATTTCAAATATCTTTTCAAACAATCAAAACACATCGAATTTTGTATAAAAAACGTGTTTTTGGACCGATTGGTCCTATGGGAGCTATATGATCTAGTCAAACGATTTGGATTAAATTTAGTACAGTGCTTAGGAACTATAAAATAAAAATTTGGTCCCAATATCTTAACAAACAAACGAAATTTTGTTAAAAAATCGATTTTTTGGAAGATCGGACCTATGGGAGCTATATGATATAGTCAACCGATTTTGTTCAAATTTGGCATATTGCCTAAGTGGTCTAAAAAATTTCCAAACGCCAAATCTGGTTAGGATATCTTTATTAAAAAACGAAATTAGCGAATTTTTCTTTAAAAAGTTATTTTGGCCGATCGGTCCTATGGGAGCTATATGATATAGTCAACCGATTTTGATCAAATTTGGTACAGTGATTGGGAACTATAAAAAACTTTCGAATACCAAATTTGGTTACGATATCTTTATAAACAAACGAATTATTCATCTAAAACGCTTTTTATTTGTCGAGGTCGTCTCAAACACCCCCATGGGAGCTATATAATTTATCCCCGATATCAAAAAAATAAAATAAACTTGCCTCCTATGGAATAATATGGGATCTAATGTGAAAGTTTGGTAACTCTAGCTCTTACCATCTCTGAGATCTAGGCGTTCACACGGACGGACGGACAGACGGACATGGGTATATCGACTTCTCTATTCACCCTGATCATATTTTAGGTAACTTTGGGATGTCTCCGACGTCTCCTTCTATATGTTACATACATTTTCGGCTTGCACAAACTTAATATACCCTTGGTACCATACGGTACAGGGTATAAAAACTTGTAAAAGACAAAAATCGTTTATATGCAATTTTAATCGATTTTTAAAGGAAATTATGCAAAAACTTAGCTTGATGGCGTCTATGTAGCTCTGCCTACAACACTTTTGTGATCTAGAACTAATTTCTACTTTATGATTAAAAAATAAATAAAATAAGTATTAAAAAAAATTATAAAACATAAGGAAATGTTTTACAGGGTATAAAAAAAACCCAACAAAGCCCAACTGGCATAAATGTTTATACAACGTAAAGCACATAATATAATTATACAGTTTTTTACTCAATTTTTTTTTATGTTGCGCGTTGCTTTCAGAATCTATAGAGCTTTAAAACTTTCAAAAGTTTTTAATGAGATTAAGTTTATTTACTGTGCATTTTTTTTAGCTCTTTTTTTTATTGTTTCTAGCTCGTTTTGTTTGTTTGCGCTTTTATTAGTTGAACAATTATTGTGGGCTGTGTTTCCTTTCACCACCTTAAATACCCACGCAATTGCACAATGCTCATTTATTTATTTTATTTTTTTAATATATTTTTGTTATAAATTCGTACACAAAAGTTTAATTTCAAATTTGATATTGCCTGGCAAATATTTAATTTAATTACAAATTATTTGGCAACAAATGCGAGTTGGCGTTTGCAACAAAGTAACAAACAAAAAAAATTCAGCAAAAACAAAAAAAAAAATTAACAACTCAAAGATAATAACAATAATAATAATAATATGAAAATGTTTGAAAACTCCTTTCACTTTTCGAAAAGTTGAAACCAATCCGTCGTTGTTGTTGTTGTTGTTATTGCAGTTGTTATTGTCTTGGCTCCTACGTGCAACGAAGCGCAGTCGACGCGACGCTGCTGCAGCTGCATGTCTTGAGAGTTTTTTTATGCAGCAGAATATTTGCCACACACACAAACACACACACATATACAAACGTATAAAACAAAAGCGCAGCGTCAAGTTGGCATTTTAAAGTTCCACTGACACACAGACCAACTAAATGGAACGAAACGAAGCGAACGAAACGAACAAAACGAAGGCGCAAAGAGAGACACACAACAGAAAATAACAACAACAAGCAGCTAGAGCTACACATACATTTGCAATGTTATCGACTTATCGACGCGCGGGCAGCAAATTTAATTCCCGTTGAGCCAACGGGAGCTTGAGCTTAGTTTCATAGCACTCAGCAATTTATTGCTGTAGCTTTGAGTAAAAAATATATTAGGACTGATTGCTGTTGGTGGCTTTGGGTTCGTATTGCTGCCAGGCAAAAAATTATATTTATTTTCATTTTGGCGTAACGTTACTTTTACACTTTAAGCTTTGTTTTATAGCACTTAGCAATTTATATTTATTAATATTGTAGCAATTAGAAGAAAATGTATTGGGACTGATTGCTGTTGGTGGCTTTAGCTTGCGAACGTTGGGATTGCTGCCAGGCGAAAAGTTCTCTTTATTTCGCTTTTGGCGTGATGTTACTTTAACACTTTAAGGTTTGTTTCATAGCACTGAGCAATTTATTATTTATTAATAGTGTAGCACTTAGAAGCAAATATATTAGGACTGATTGCAGTTGGTCGCTCTGAGTTGCTAAAGTTAGGATTGCTACCAGGCGACAACTTCTTTTTATTTTCATTTTGGCGTGATGTTATAAAGGGTGATTGATTAAGCCCATTTTCAATAGGTATTTTCGTGTGGATCACGCGTGATGCATGACAGCTGTCAAAGGCAAAGTTGTTCAGTATTCATTGGCAAATCATCATGGAAAGAGTAACACCCGAACAAAGTTTACAAATTGTACAATTGTACTACGAAAATCAGCGTTTTGCAAAGAATGTTTTTCGTGCGCTGAGATCGACTTATGGTCAACATAATCGACCCACCGAACCCACAATTTATAACACCATCACCAAATTTTTAACCCAGAATTCATTGTTTGATGATACACGACCAAATCGACCACATCCAGCACGTAATGAAGAGAATCGAGGAATCGATTCGGCGCCGATCGCAACAACTTGGCCTGTTGTATTCAACCACCTGGCGCATTTTACATTTGGATCTCGGCTTGAAGGCATACAAAATTCAACTCAGTCAAGAATTGAAGCCGACTGACCTTCCTGCACGTCGCCGTTTTAGTAAATGGGCTCTTGGTAAGATCGATGAAGATCCGTTGTTTTCGACCAACATTTTCTTCAGTGATGAGGCCCACTTTTGGTTCCACGGCTTCGTGAATAATCAAAATAAAAATCGTATTTGGGGAGATCAACCCAAAGAGGTTCACCAGCTGCCATTACATCCAAGGAAAACAACGGTTTGGGGCGGTCTGTGGGCTAGTGGAATCATTGGTCCGTTTTTTTTTTTAAATGAGCAAGGCGCGAACGTTACCATCAATGGCGCACGCTATCGGACCATGTTAACGGACTTTTTGCTGCCTGAAATTGTTGCCCGTGATCTCGACGACATTTGGTTTTAACAGGATGGCGCTCCGTCCACATTACCAATGAAACAAAGGCTCTATTGCGAGGCCAATTTGGTGAGCGATTAATTTCACGTACGGGACCCGTACCTTGGCCGCCAAGATCGTGCGATTTCACACCGCTCGACTTTTTTCTTTGGGGTGACGTAAAGTCAAAAGTTTACGTGGACAAACCAGCATCGATTGAGGCCTTGGAAGCCAACATTACTCGAGTTATTGGCCAAATACCAGTGGAAATGCTTGAACGAGTCATGGAAAATTAGACCTTCAGGATGGACCATTTAAAACGCAGTTGCGGCCAACATTTGAACAAGATTATTTTTTAAAAATAAATGCCGTAAAATATCCTTTCGAAATCATAAATAAATGATTGCATGCATTTGCCAAAACATTAAAAAAAAAAGGTCTTAATGAATCACCCAATATTTGCTCTTTAAGCTTTGTTTCATAGCACTGAGCAATTTATATTAATTAATTTTGTAGCATTCAGAAGCAAAGTATATTTGTATTGATTACTGCTGGCGACAAGCAATATATTGTGTGGTTATTGCCATTTTGGCGTGACGTTACATTTATACTTTGTGTAGTGGCTTTGTAGCCACAGCGTTTAAGAGTATAAATCTTTAATTTTGAACACATGTCTTTAATAATGCAAGTTAGAACAACTTATTAGTTAACCTTTAATTTTTATACAGACAAAAAAACTTGCATTTGTATAAAACCCAATCATTAATTTAACAACGCAACGCATGCAAGATCTATAAGCTGTTGATGAGTTCATTGCTTTTTAAATTATTATTAAACGTTTGCATAATTTTTAACTAAAAATGCCGCTGCTAAATGAAGCCACTTAAGAAACCTCCAAAAACTTGATTACAGTTTTTAAAATATTGTGTTTTTTTTCTATGCGTATTTATTATGCAGCTATATTATTTTTTTGGTATCTACGCATCTTTATATTTATGTTTATATCTTAACTTGGCTGCCTGCTAAAAATTGCGTGTTCGATTTATATCGTTTGCCATTAACACATATAATCGTTTTTATTGCTTACCAAATCATTTTTTGCATGCAAAATTCATGTTTATAGTATAAGGCAAGTTGAACTCCACAACAACAAGTGAAAATGCTGTACAAACAATATTTTACACTTGGCCAAAAACATTTGCAACAAGCCAACAACACAGACCAATGAAAGAAAAATTGTTGCGATTGTCTAAAAGTCTATAATTAAATGCTGAAAAATTTATAAGCATGCACATACATATTTGAGAGAGTGTAAATAAGTGTATGTGTGTACACAGACTATTGCACCATCAAGCGTTGCCGAAAACGAATATATATATTCGTTTGCATTTGGTCATTCACTTGGTCAGCCATTGTCTGTAAAATTTACATAATGCACAAAACTATGTCCTTTTTAGCATAAATGCTGGCTGGCTGGCACCCAGGCAATAAATCTTGATCGCAAAAACTATCGTATAAGGTATCGTATATCGGCACACACGAGTGTGTCCAAGTGAGTATATGAGTAAGTGTAAGTGTGTAAGTAGCTCGCTTTGATGCATGTTTAGCGCCGTTTGTTGTGCCAAAGCGTGAAAGTGAAATCCCCTCAATAATAATGATAATAATAATAGTAATAGTTAGTAATAGTTAAACAAAGTAAATGCTTAGTTTTCTATGCATTTTGCGCAATGTCTAAATGGACACAGTGAAAGAGCGACCGGCCAGTGTTGCCATACTTTTGCATTCGAAATAAGTGTTCATCATATAAGCTCTACGAATTAACAATAGAGCGCTTTGTAATCGCTACGCTTATTAAAAAAAATTTCAACAGATGTTGCTATAAGCAATAAACGGGAATGAAATCGGGAAGCGCTTTATAAATAAATGAAAGTAAACAAGAGCTTCGGACTGTAAGATACACTGAAGCCTTTAGAAGTAAAAACTTTTATTTCTACTGTTTAATTTGGCAATCAATTTAATAAAAATATTTTTTTACTTAATAAAATTTAACTTGGCAGCTATGAAAAATTGGGTGCACAGTTAGAGAGTTTACCTAATCGGTTTGAAATGCAGAAAGGCAGAAATGCAAAAGTGTTCACCAACAATTTCTCCTAAAATTATTTTGCATATCTGCACGACCCAGACATTGGACTTAAAAAAAGGACGCTGCTATACCAAATAGTGTTGTTAAATGGTCAATATATGTCAGTGTGTACATATTTAATTTTACTGCTATCTTCTTAGATATTATTGCTTGACTTAAAACTTCAAAAAAATCCACTACAACAAATTTTATGTGAACTAAAAAAAAAATAATTTTTTACTTGATAATTTCGAATTTGTTAGCTGTAACAAAATTGGTAAAATAATTCGAGTGTGCATTTAGTTGGTTTGAAATGCAGAAAGGCAGAAATGCAAAAGTGGTCACTAACAATTTGTTATAAAATTATTTTAAATATTTGCATCACCCAGACATTGGACTTAAAAATTAAAGGACGTTAGTATACCAAATAGTGTTGTTAAAAGAATCCATATATGCCAGTGTGTACTACTATCTTTTAAGGCATTATAGTTTGACTTACAATTGGTTATAAAATATTTTGAATATCTAAACGACCCACACTTAAAAGAAAAGGAAGCTTTTGTACCAAATAGTGCTGTCAAAAGAGCTAGTGTGTACATATTTTTTTTAGAACTATCTTTTTAAATAATATAGTTTGACTTAAAATTACACTGAGAAAGAAATTTAAACTGTTTTCACTTGAATTAAGAATTTTTATTTTTGTAAAGTCACTCTTGAAATAATAACTTTTTACTTAAAATAAGCTCGAAAATACTGTTACTTAAAAAATTCTTTAATTAAAAAAAAAGTTTACTCATAACAAAAAAAATCCTGTTTTACTTAAAATGAGAAAGCAAATTTTTTAATTCGAACGCAACAACAAAAACTCGAAGATAAGTCCGAAAAATTTAATAAAAGTACGAATATTCTTAAATTAAGAGATAGTGCACGTAAAATCAAAATAAATCCGAATAACTTCTGTATAAGAATAAGAATAATTTCTGTATACAAATTTTTGTATAATATAGGTTGTCAAAAAAGTCTTGCGGTATTTTTATTGAATTTTCAATTGTTCAGAAAATTGGTTATAATAATGCGATTTAAGTCAAATATGCGCCGTTTTGTTCGATGACGAGTTCCCAACGAGATGACAACTTCATAATGCCCCTTTTATAGAAGCTCGCTTCCCTATTGTCAAAAAACTCGGAGAGCCAATTTTCACAGGACTCTCTTGTGGACAACTTCCGATTACCAAGCGCGTTCGTCATGGACAGAAATAGGTGGTAATCACTTGGTGCGAGATCCGGACTATACGGTGGATGCAAAAGAACCTCCCATCCGAGCTCCCGGAGCTTCTGGCGCGTCACCAAAGATGTGTGTGGCCTGGCGTTGTCCTGATGGAAGACAATTCGGCCTCTGTTGATCAAAGATGGCCTCTTCTGCATGAGTGCTGCATTCAAGCGGTCCAGTTGTTGGCGGTACAGGTCCGAATTGAGCGTTTGGCCATAGGGGAGCAGCTCATAGTGGATGATTCCCTGCCAATCCCACCAAACACACAGAAGAACCTTCCTGGCCGTCAATCCAGGCTTGGCCACCGTCTGGGCAGCCTCCCCGCTTTTCGACCACGACCGTTTACACTTCACGTTGTCGTAAGTGACCCACTTTTCATCGCCAGTCACCATCCACTTCAAAAACGGGTCGATTTTGTTGCGATTCAGAAGCGATTCGCATGCATCCATACGGTCAAAAATGTTTTTTTGCGTCAAGTCGTGTGGCACCCATACATCGAGCTTCTTTTTCAATCCAAGCTTCTTCAAATGGTTTATAACGGTTTGATGACTCATGCCCAGCTCTTGGCCGATGCTACGGCTGCTACTATGCCGGTCTCTTTCGATCAATTCAGCGATTTAATCGCAATTTTCGACAACAGGCCTTCCGGACCGTGGCGCATCTTCGATCACCTCTGCACCAGAACGAAAACGTTGAAACCATCGTTGTGCGGTGGAAATGGAAACTGTATCGGGTCCATAAACTGCACAAATTTTATTGGCAGCATGAGATGCATTTTTGCCTTTCTCGTAGTAGTACTGTAAAATATGCCGTATTTTCTCTTTATTTTGCTCCATGTTTGCGACGCTATAACTCACGAATGACTAAAAGCAAACAACAATTAATCAAACACGTGTTAGCACGTGAAAAGAGCTTTCCAAAAAGCTCTAGCGTGAACCGATGCGACGAATACAACTAGAACTACGCGCTTGCAAAGACAAGCTTGCGGAAATACCGCAAGACTTTTTTGACAACCTAATATGTAGAGTCCAAATTCTGTTCTCTTGCAAATTACCTATAGCAAACTTCCACTGTGTATTGTGCTGATAATTTAAAAAAATTAACACTTTTATGCTTATAAATTGCATTTTTTGCACAAACCATTTTACAAACGAAGACATATGCCCACCATATGGTATTTATAAACAGCTGTTTATTTTTGCGCACTTCCTCAGTCTATCATTTATGCATTGCTGCATTTTTGTTAGGGTGATTCACGCAGCAGCATGAAGACTTACAAAAATTCTTTTAAATTCAATTTCTTTGAGCAAAATGTTGTTGCCCGCTAAGAATTTAGGATTTTCTCAAAGTTTCAGGCTGCTGTGTTAGGCACTTTTGCATTTATATATTTCTGTCCAAGAACAGTCAGCCTAAATGATTATGCGAGTTTTGTTACCTTCTATAAGTAAGCGAAAATAATTTTAAAATTTGAAAGAAATCAATTTGCATTGATTATTAAATAGTACATGGTGTGAAATGTTAGAATAGAAGAAGATGGGGATAGAAGAATTATTTCGTTGTTTATTAGGCGCACATAAATCTACATACTAGCTCTAGTTTATATGTTGAGAGAGAAAGAGAGTATGTCTTAAGTTGACAACTTTTGAGAAACCATTTTAATATTTTATTCAATTCATTTCTTCCAAGGATGATGTAGTCAGACATCGATATGAATCGGAGAACTCCACGAGTGTTCGAATTATATGAACTTTTTGATAAAATTGTGAGACTTCTTGTTTCGAGATCTACTTTTCGTGTCAACGAAAGTTGCTGAATTCCAATTCAGAGCAGAAAGCAATGATTTTCGGGAATAAGAGAATTGTGTCGAGATATGGTCAACGTTTCCGTTTTGATTATGCTCTTTTGTGATTATTAATCAATTTTGGTAGAACTTGTTTAAAAAGTAAAATATTGTTGCAGGATATGTTTGAAATTTGTAAAGATTTAAGTATTTAGAATTCAATCATCAGTAGCAGATGAAATGATGAAATCTTTTGACATAAAACATATAAAACAAATTTGGTAGATCTTGCTAAAAGTGAAATATTATTGTAGAATAGATTTGAAACTTTTAAGTATTTAAATAGATTAGAATTTAGTCATTAGTAGCAGATAAGATGATAAAATCTTTGAAATTGTCATTTTAAGTAAAAAGAGGAGATAAAACATATAAAACAATTTTGGTAGATCTTGTTTAAAAATGAAATATTGTTGCAGGATAGGTCTGAAATTTGTAAATATTTTAGTATATTAGAATTAAGTCATCAGTTGCAGATGAGATGATTAAATCTTTAAAGTTCTCATCTGTACATCTTAAGTAACAATATGGGATAACCAATATAAAGAAATTTGGTAGCTCTTGCTTAAAAGTGAAATATTGTTGCAGCATAGGTCCGAAATTTTTATTGTAACTATTTAAGTATTTTAGAATCCAGTCATCAGAAGCAGATGAGATGATGAAATCTTTTCAAGTTGTTATCTATTTTAAGTAACAAGATCAGATTTCTGCTATAATGGGACTTTCTTGGGATTTCAGTGGTTTAAGTTTTCTACAGAAGATAAGGTAATGTGCCAATAGGCACAGCTGTACTTGATAAAATCTTTTGAAGCTTTCATCTGTACATCTTAAGTAACAAGATTAGAAGAAAGGCACAATGCCACTATCTTGGGGTATTTTAGTATCCACTCATCAGAAGCAGATGCGATTATAAAATCTTTTGAAGCTGTTATCTGTGCATCTTAAGTAATAAGATGAGATTTCTGCCACAATGCGACTTTCTTAGGATTTCTGTGGCTTAATTCTTGTGGAGAAGATAACATTATAAGATAAGATGATAAAATCTTTTGAAGCTTTCATCTGTGAATCTTAAGTAAAAAGATGAGAAAAAAGCTACAATGCGAGTTTTATGGGATATTTTAGAATCTAGTCATCAGTAGCAGATGAGATGATGAAATCTTTTGAAGCTTTAATATTTACATCTTAATTAACAAGATGACATCTCTTTCACAAGGCGACTTTCTAAGGGTTTATATGGTTTAATTCTTCTACAGAAAAACGAAGTCAGATACAGATAAGGATCTACGAACTGCGCATTTTATGCTAAACTAAGGTATCTCGAGTATCTAAATTTGTTAAGGATATGTGAAGATGATTGATAAGGAGAAAAGTCAGAGTAAAAGACGCATCTAATTTATTTTATCGGCACTTAACATTTCGAAAAACATCAACCTAGTCAGTTGGATGGACAGGCATATCAAATATGATTTAAAACGCTTCAAAATTGAATAAAGATAGTGGGAATAAATTTAGTACGGTTCAGGAGAATAATCGGGTATACCATTTAAAGTGAAAAGACAGAGGAGAAGACGCGTCTAATTTCATGTTATCTGCACTTAACATGTTCGAAAAACATCAACCTACTCAGTTGGATGGACAGGTATATCAAATATGATTCAAAACGCTTCAAAATTGAATAAAGACATTGGAAGTAATTTCATTAAAGTTTAGTTAAGTAATCGATAGTACCATTAAAGGTGAAAAGACAGAGTAGAAGACGCGTTTCATTTCAAATTATCAGCACTGAACATCTTTGAAACACAGGCAACCTAGTCAGTGGGATGGACAGGTATATCAAATATGATTCAAAACGCGTCAAAATTGTATAAAGACAGTGGAAATAATCATTTAGTTTTAGTTAAGTTGTCGGGAGTACCATTTATAAAAAGAATCGAACTATTAATAGTCTTTTGACGTGTTTATGGACATCAATTTTGGTTGTCGTACTTATTTCCTTTTAAGCAATGTGTCATCTTTTATAGCGAATCTCTTCCTCACTAGTTCATTAATTTGACGTAAACTTTAACTTAATTTGCTACTTACTAATAAATTTTCTTTGCATTAACTAAATATAACCACAAACTGTATATAATATACACAATAAACCATTTTGTTTGACGTATCGCTTAAACTTACATATCAAAAAAACGCTGTGGGTTTGGCCAAGTATTTCGCTTACCTGCAAAATAAAGCAAAAGATAAAAATAGATAAATACCAAAATACCAAAAAATAAAAAATGGCGGACGTAAAGTCGGGCGCGGACGACTTTAGGATACCCTGTACCACTAGCTTGTAATAAAGTCTGATTTCTGCACAAAAAACCAAAAACAGAAGAATTTTTAAGCAAACATTTTTTTTTTGACTGATCGTTCCTATGGGAGCTATATGATATAGTCAACCGATTTCAATAAAATTTGACACAGTGCCTAAATACCTTAAAAAAGATATGAATGCCAAATTTATTTTAAATATCTTTACAAACAAACAAAACACATCGAATTTTGTATAAAAAACGTGTTTTTGGACCGATTGGTCCTATGGGAGCTATATGATCTAGTCAAACGATTTGGATTAAATTTAGTACAGTGCTTAGGAACTATAAAATACTCACGAATGTAAAATTTGGTCCCAATATCTTAACAAACAAACGAAACACAACAAATTTTGTTAAAAAATCGATTTTTTGGAAGATCGGACCTATGGGAGCTATATGATATAGTCAACCGATTTTGTTCAAATTTGGCACATTGCTTAAGTGGTCTACAAAATTTCCAAACACCAAATCTGGTTACGATATCTTAATTAAAAAATGGCGGACGTAAAGTCGGGCGCGGACGACTTTAGGATACCCTGTACCACTAGCTTGTAATAAAGTCCGATTTCCTCACAAAAAACCAAAAACAGAAGAATTTTTAAGCAAAAATTTTTTTTTTGACCGATCGTTCCTATGGGAGCTATATGATATAGTCAACCGATTTCAATAAAATTTGACACGGTGCTTAAATACCTTAAAAATATATGAAGGCCAAAGTTATTTCAAATATCTTTACAAACAAACAAAACACATCGAATTTTGTATAAAAAACGTGTTTTTGGACCGATTGGTCCTATGGGAGCTATATGATCTAGTCAAACGATTTGAATTAAATTTGGTACAGTGCTTAGGAACTATAAAATACTCACGAATGTCAAATTTGGTCCCAATATCTTAACAAACAAACGAAACACAACAAATTTTGTTAAAAAATCGATTTTTTGGAAGATCGGACCTATGGGAGCTATATGATATAGTCCACCGATTTTGTTCAAATTTGGCACATTGCTTAAGTGGTCTAAAAAATTTCCAAACGCCAAATCTGGTTAGGATATCTTTATTAAAAAACGAAATATAGCCAATTTTTCTTTAAAAAAGTTATTTTGGCCGATCGGTCCTATGGGAGCTATATGATATAGTTAACCGATTTCGATCAAATTTGGTACAGTGATTGGGAACTATAAAAAACTTTCGATTGCCAAATTTCGTTACGATATCTTCATAAACAAACGAATTATTCATCTAAAACGCTTTTTTTTTCGAGGTCGTCTCAAACACCCCCATGGGAGCTATATAATTTATCCCCGATATCAAAAAAATAAAATAATCTTGCCTCCTATGGAATAATATGGGATCTAATGTGAAAGTTTGGTAACTCTAGCTCTTACCATCTCTGAGATCTAGGCGTTCACACGGACGGACGGACGGACAGACGGACAGACGGACGGACAGACGGACAGACGGACAGACGGACATGGGTATATCGACTTCTCTATTCACCCTGATCATATTTTAGGTAACTTTGGGGTGTCTCCGACGTCTCCTTCTATATGTTACATACATTTTCGGCTTGCACAAACTTAATATACCCTTGGACCATACGGTACAGGGTATAAAAACGAAATATAGCGAATTTTTCTTTAAAAAAGTTATTTTGGCCGATCGGTCCTATGGGAGCTATATGATATAGTCAACCGATTTCGATAAAATTTGGTACAGTGATTGGGAACTATAAAAAACTTTCGAATACCAAATTTGGTTACGATATCTTTATAAACAAACGAATTATTCATCTAAAACGCTTTTTTTTTGTCGAGGTCGTCTCAAACACCCCTATGGGAGCTATATAATTTAACCCCGATATCAAAAAAATAAAATAAACTTGCCTCCTATGGAATAATATGGGATCTAATGTGAAAGTTTGGTAACTCTAGCTCTTACCATCTCTGAGATCTAGGCGTTCACACGGACGGACGGACGGACGGACGGACGGACGGACAGACGGACGGACGGACAGACGGACAGACGGACAGACGGACATGGGTATATCGACTTCTCTATTCACCCTGATCATATTTTAGGTAACTTTGGGATGTCTCCGACGTCTCCTTCTATATGTTACATACATTTTCGGCTTGCACAAACTTAATATACCCTTGGACCATACGGTACAGGGTATAATAAACAATAAAATAAGCCAATAAAGTGTGCTAAAAAAAACAAAATCGATATTTATAGAAGCAATTGAAAATAAAGTGGCGGCAAAACGCAAAAAACAATTGACAAAGGAAAACTTAGACTTGAATTGGATGTTCAACAAGTTTGGGGCAATTATTAAATAAAACGCTTTACAAATCAGCTTAAAATACCAAAAATAAATAAACACAAAATATAAAAAAATATGTGAAAAAAAAAATGATGCCAAGTATAGAGCAAGACAAGTGTAGTCTATAAATGTACAATCAAATATTTTAAAATATTCTAAAATAAAAAGTCTTTTGGGCGCTTGGCAACAAGGCGGGCTAAAATTAAAATAAAATACCCAAAAAAAAAACACTCATACGAAATAAAATTAAAACAAAAACAAAAAACAAAAAAATTTGTTGTTGGCATTTTGCAGCATCTTTGCTCAAGGCAAACAACAACAACAACAAAAATGTTTTGAATTTGTTGTTTTTTTTTCGCTCTTTCGAATTTTTGGTACAAATACCGCATTTTGTTGTTGTTGTTGTTGCGCTGCGTGCCGAAGGTAAAGCAAGTTGTTGTTGTTGCTGCCACCCAATCGACCAAATTCTTGTTGTTGTTTTTGGCTCATTAAATTCTTTATATGCAAGCGTCTTGGCTTTAAACTAGGCCAACAGGCAACAGACCTTATGCCTTATGTACTACTTATCGATGTGCCACAAAATATAAAAAAATAAAACCTAAATAATATTAAGACTTTTTGTTTTGTTATCAATTTTGTATTGTTTTTGTGAAATGAGTTTTAGATAATATTTGCACAGCTGTACTTGATTGTATCTAGTGCAGAGCTAGAACTTTACACAACAATTCTATATATGGATTGTATCTACCCACACAATACCCTTAAGTACTTAAATATGTCAATTGAGTGCTGTGCAAATAAACAAACAATATATATATATACATATAGTACATAACAGCACGTATACATATGTAAATATACATATGTACTTGTGCCCTTAGAGAGTTTGTCTTAATTTTGTGTTGTAATGTAAATGTTATTATTGAAAACATAAATAACAGACTGTCCAATTCTAATAGATACAAATGTATCTGCAGCTATGTTCGAACTTGTTACTTGAGTAAACTTTTCAAGAAAAGCCGCTTTGAGTCAACCTTATAATTATTATACCAAATATGTCCAAAATGCATATGAAACGCCTTCATAGATACAAATACATATTTTAACTAGTTATGACACTAGTGTTGTTTTATGTTAATTAGAAGTCAATTAGGTAAATTGAAAAATTAGCATATACATAATATACTCAAACTAGTGTATATAAGCGATTGTGGCGATGATCATAAAAAAAAGTCTGGTCACATGAGCAGTTAAAATAACATTTAAGGTTTTTCTTAATTTCATCATAAAAAAATTTTATGGGATAATTATTCTGTACAATTGATTTTATTTTCAAACATTATTTTGCAATTAACACATGAAGTACTATTATAAGCTATATGTTAATTTAAATATTTCAAATTTTTTCTATTAGAATTTTTAAAAACTTTTCTTGTATACTAAAATAAAATTATATTAAAAAAATCTTTTAAAAATTTTCTTTGGAATTATAAAGTAAATAATTATTCCTTTTACTAACCATACTTAAAAAAAAAACTGATTCCTCTTATATTATTCGTCTTTATTTATTTTTGGGATTTTTCCTCGATTTTGTGTTTCTGACTTATTTTTCCATATTTAAAAAAAAAGCTAAGCTCTAATGTTTATTATATAAATAATTCTATGCCAAATTTGTAAAATTAGAGTAAATAAAATATGTAATTGCATAATTACAAAATTGAAAATAATATAATTACAAAACTATCTGCGAAATTCATGCAGGCCTTTTCAAAATTTTATGACAAATTGGAATATAAATAGTGTAACCAGCTGGCCCAGAAAATACTGATTCTTCTTATATTATTATTCCTTTTTATTTATTTTAATGATTTTTACTCGATTTTATGTTTCTGTCTTATTTTCCATTATATTATAAAAAAAGAAATAACAAAAAAATATATAAGCTAAATTCTCAAATTTCATATAAATAATTCTATGCCAAATTTGTAAAATTGGAGTAAATAGTAAATTCAATTGAATAATTTGTAGAAAATAAAATATGGGTTCAGCAAAACTAACTGTGGAACTCGAGCGGATCTGTTCAAAGCTTAATGACAAGTTATAGAATAAGTAGTGTGACCAAATGGCCCGCAAAAAATCAGGACATGGCCCATAAAGCAAGCAAAAAAATGAATTCAAATTATCTATCCAACTGTAATCGTCTACTAAATTTAAATGGAATTATAAAGTTTTTCCTAAAAAATAGGCTGGTTTCGAGCTCATGTGCTCTGGATTTTAGTACCTTTTTCAGAAGACGTACCCGCTTCATTCAAAATTGCGTTGGTCACACTAAGCAATAAATTGCTTAGGATTTTAGCTTAACTTTTTCGTTAATGAAAGTATGTAATTTTTTGTAGCATATTTTTTGTTTAGGTGAAAAGAATGAAATTTTTTAAAATAAAATTAAAATATATTCTCATAAATTCTGATAAATTAAAAAAAAAATAGTTCATGAAGCGGCCTCTTTTGACAAGAATAGGACGAAACTGAATATTGTACCCAGACAGCTCCAACATTTTTAAGTGATCTTAATTTTTTCATAATTTTTGATATCTGGAAGTATGTAATATTTTTGTGTAATTTTTTTTTTTAATTCTTCACTTCTGAAATATATAATTTTTTTGTAGATTTTTTTTTTGTTGACGTGAAAAGAGATAGAATTGAGAAAAATAAATAGTTTTTATAAACTCTGATAAATTGAAAAAAAAAAATAGTTTAGCAAATTCAGCGTTTTTAACTAATTTTAATTTTTTCATAATATTTAATAACTTTTTTAAAGTATTCTTATTTTGTTCATGCTCAATGAATGGAATGTCCGAGAAAAAATAAAAAGTTTTCATAAATTCTAATAAATCGAAAAAAAAGTTTTTGAAGGGGTCTTTTTCGGCACGAACAAGACTGAACTGAATATTTTATCCCGCAAGCATCTTAAATAGTCCGCATTTATTATTATATTTTAATTTTTTTGGGTACTCTGGAACTTTTTTACGGATTTATTGTTAAAAATCTCAGGAATTTCTCGTAAAGATTACTTGGCAGGCTTAATTGAATTGCTTGGGCTTAAATTTAAGCCCGAAGTCTGAACCAATAATTTGGAATGAAGCAATCTTCACGAAAACGACGAAAAACTCAAAAAATCGGCGCAATTTATGAGCTTTAAATATTTAATGCTTTAAATGTTTGAAACAAAATTTATTACAAGTTTTTAATATAAAATTAAACTTTGCTTCTAATACGCATTCTGAAGTTCTCTGTGGCTCTGCCTTGGATTTTTAAATTTAGAATTAATTCTGAAAATAATAAAAATGGTCTAGTTCCAATAAAAAACTTTATTTATGAACTAGCTGCGATTTTTAAATTTCGAATTAATTCTATCTGATCATAATAAAAATAGTTCTAGTTCCGATAAAAACTTTATGCACTAGCTACAATTTTCATAAATTTTTAAAAAAAATTTTTTTTGGAGTACTTTTATTAATGTCTTCATTTTAAAAAACAATTTGTTGAGGAATTTTTAATGCAAAATTAAGTTAGCTTTTAATATGTATTCTGCAGTTCTCTGTGGCTCTGCCTTCGATTTTTAAATTTAGAATTAATAATAAAACTGAATTAGTTCCAATAAAAAACTTTATTTATGAACTAGCTGCGATTTTCATAAATTTTTTTTAAAATTTTTTTAGGAGCATTTTTATTAAGGGGCACACCTAGTGTGACAGCATAAAAAAAGGCCATTTTTGGGAATTAATAAAAAAAACTAGTAGAATCCATCTATTTAAAATTTTGAGGGCATATTTATACATGTTTTGAGAATACACAATAAAATTTTTGAAATAAAATATTGAATATTTTTGAAATGACACGCGATCTCCGGCGGCGCCAAAAAAAAGTTCCTCCACTGCTGGAGTGATTGCAGCCTTCTCCGTTGATAAAACCTAAAAAAAAAATTCTCGTTAAACTAAAACATATTGTCTGTACCATGAACCTCGGGCGAACAAAAAAATCGAAAATTGACAAAATGGCGGCATGTTGAAAAAAAAGTTAAATTTTTCCCAAAATTTTGGTCGTTTTTGGACTCACAAAATTCGATTTTTGATCAGATCAAAAAACTGGAGGTTCATGGTATGGAGAACTATATAGAGGAGATGCAAAAAAAATTTGATAGCGATCGGATCATTTGTCTTCGAGTAATCACTCCAGCAAATTCGAAAAATGCTGTTTCGAGAAAAACGCGTTTTTCACACCTAGTGTGAAATTTTCAAAAAAAAAAATAATTTTTTTTCCATATTTCTATAGGTTATACCTTTAAAAATAACATACTAAAATTTTAAATCGATATCTTAAATAGTTTTAGAGTTACAGCCATTTAAAAGAGTAGCCGCTCGGCAGTTAGATAGTTGGTATATACCTGAGATCACGTGTCATTTCAAAAATATTTAATATTTTATTTCAAAAATTTTACTGTGTATTCTCAAAACATGTATAAATATTCTCTCAAAATTTTAAATAGATGGATTCACTAGTTTTTTTTTTATTAATTCCCAAAAATGGCCTTTTTTTAGGCTGTCACACTAGGTGTGCCCCTTAAAGATAAAATGATCGTTTTCACTGTTATAGAGCGGCTACTCTTTTAAATGGCTGTAACTCAAAAACTGTTTAAGATATCGATTTAAAATTTTAGTATGTTATTTTTAAAGGTATAACCTATCGAAATATGGAAGAAAAAAAAATTTAATTTTTGAAAACCATAAAAAAACTTTTATTACCGCTTAAAGTTTCAAGTAATCAATGTCTGCTCAAAAATATAGCTTTATTCAAAAGTCTGACCCCTGGCCTTTGCCATCATAGCTCAACTCCTTGAACCACAAAAGATATATCTTAATCAACTTCATACTCGAATGCTGTTTATGCTATTTAACCCATAAACAAATTTATGCCGTCTGAACGCACCTTAAAGTATTTTGATATGTACAAATGTGATAGCTTATATGCAAGTAGTATCTGTGTGTCTTTGTAGTGGTAGTTAGTATCTGTGTATGCATCGCCTGAGTCGCCTTCTGGGTCATTGCTGACTGACTCTCTGTCTCTGTGTATCTTGTACTTAGGTAAAGCTTTCTGGCTGGCTCTGTATCTGTATCTTGGATTGTTGTCTTTGTTGTTGTTGTTGGCGCTGACTCTTTGACTTTGGCTATCAATGCTGCTGCTGTCAGCCTTGGCTCTGTTGTTACTCTTGTACAACAATTTATGCTCTCACCTTACACAAATCTACAAAAGTATCTTTTATATGTATCTGTAAGGTACTTTTTGTTTTATTATTATTGTTTTGTTTAGCATTTTTTTTTTCTTGCTTACAATAATTGCTCAGTCACTTTTTGTTTTTGTATCTTTAATTTAATTAGCATGACGCAGTATGTGTGTGTGTGTATCTGTGTGTGTATCTGAGTGCGTCCTTAAGTGTGTCAGTGTGCTGGCACTTACATTTGATTATACATAATATAAGCTTACAAAAATCGAGCTGCGCATTTTTAATTATAACAATAAAAACTTTGATGTCGCGACAATGTAAATTTATTTGCACTTAGCACCAAATGACAAAGCCGAACTAATCAAAGTCAAATATGTATATAAGCGCTTATGTATGTATATATGTACTACTGAGCGCATATGTAAATGCATTGTGTTAGTGCATTTGATACTTATATAGTTATATCTATGTATGTGTTTAGATACAACTGAACCAAACTGAACCGAATTGAATTGAACGACCCGCACACAGAACGTAACGCACTAATCGACCTTCGCCGTGTGCCGCATACAATATATGTATCAGTGTGTGTGTGTGTATCTGTGTGTGTCGCATTGCTGAAGGTCAACAATCAATAACAACAACAACCACAATAACAACCCCATGGCATAGCCAGCCAATATTAACTAGAGCACAGAATGCCCAAAAAAAAACTATCAACAAAAAATATTTTGTAGATACATTTTTATGGTAAATTGTTACAAAGTTTAGTTGCATTTTTAGATTAGAAGATACTTAAAAAAAAAGAAGATATTTTGTACAACAGCGGCTTAAAGGCTTTTAGGGAATTTAGAAAGCTTCGAGGAATTTCTCAAGATAAGCGCAGACGGGAGAAAAATTATGCTGTATGAACATGACTATAAATTAAACCGAATTTTTAAAGTAAAAGGAATAATAAAAAATATTTTTATTTCGGTTCAGAGCTCTGTCGAGTTTGTGAAAAATGTTCCCATATTCTGACTGTAATAGCGTAACTCGTTTCTTTCGGCTTAAAAGGCAATACTTTCCTCCTTGACTCAAAAGATGCTTCCTAAAGCAGAAGACGCTGAGAAACTACCAATATAATAAGTTTGACTAGAAAAGTCGCTGCAGTCATCCTTCATAAAATAAATTTATTTTTTATAGTGACTTCACGGAAACGCGGTCGAACTGGGTAAAAATTATCCTATGTCCGTCTCCTGGCTCTAAGCTACCACTCCACCAATTTTCAGTCAAATCGTTTCATCCGTTCTTGGGTTATAAATAGTATAACTAACAACACCTTCTATTATACGAAAACGCGGTCGAACGGGATAAAAAGTATTCTATGTCCGTCTCCTGGTACTAAGCTACTTTTCAACTATTTTCAGCTAAATCGCTTTATCCGTTCTTGAGTTATAAATAGTGTAACTAACACCACTTTCTTTTATGTACATAAATTAAGTACATAGAAACTTAAAAAGCATAAAATTTTTAAGAACATAGCTATTCTTCTTTTCTTTCTTTTATCGTTATCCAACTAAGCTTTCGATAGTTCTCTGTTGAAAATTCGATCAAAATCTGTATTCTACATAATAGACATAGATTTTGGCAGATATCATAACCAAACACTGTATGAGTATTTTTAAGTATCTCATAATTGCCAAATTTATTAATAAACTACCAAAGTAAGCTTTCAAAAGTTTTTAGAAGAAAATTTGATTAATATCGGTTTACTATATAACAGATAAAGATTTTAGCAGATATCATAAGCAAATTCTGAAAAGTAATTTCTGGCATCCCTTAATCGCTAAAGTTTTTTACATATTTTGTTTTTATGATGATGTATAGGATATCATAAAATGATCAAACTAAGCTTTCGAAACTTTTGTGAAGAAAATTTGATCCAATGCGGCTTACTATATAATGTTTTATAAATAGATTTAAGCTGATATCATAACCAAATTCTGTAAAATTATTTTGCAGTTTTCATAATCGCTAAAATTTATTTAAATAAAAATTTTTTGGCGATGATATGAGATATCTTAAAATTACCCAGCTAAGCTTACGAAAGCTTGCTAAAGAACATTTTTCTCAAAATCGATTAACTATTTAGGCATAGTTTTTTGAAGATATCATAATTAAATTATGTAAAAGTATTTTGATGTATCTCATAGTAGCCAAATTTATTTAAATACTACCAAACTAATCTTTAGAAAGTTTTCTTAAAAAAATCTTATCAAAAACGGCTTACTATATAGCAGATATAGATTTTACCAGATATCAGATTCAAATTCTGTAAAAGTATTTTGGAGTATCGAATAATCGCTTTAATTATTTAAGTATATTTTGTTTGTAATTATATAGGGTACCTTAAAGTCGGTCGCACCCGATTTCCATTTTCAACAAATTTTCTAATGCATTTCTGCACTTCTTCTTAGGCTTAGACAACCTTGACGTTGTATCGAAAATTTTCTTAAGGTCACTTTATCAGAAACTTAATGATTGCATAATTGAGCTTTAAATGGCAACTAATAAGTTAACATTTCCTTTTTAAGACGTAGCTCTAATACTCTGTAAAAATTAATAGACAGTTGTATGAATTTCTAACTCTTTTTGCGTACTTAGTGTACAATATTTTAAAAGCTTTCAAATTAAGTTAAAAATTAATTTATATCTATTATATTTTTTAATAATGTAATCTTTTGCAATCTTTAAAATTAACTTAAAAATTATAATGGGTTTTATAATTATTTAGCTATTTTTAACTTTTTTAAAAAATTTCAAATAATTTTACTGAAAAAAAAAAAAAAATTTGAAAATCGGAAAAGTTGACTATCAATTTTATGATTTTCTAACTCTTTTTATACTTAGAGAAAAATCTTTTACAACCTTTCAAATTAAGCTTGAAATTAATTTATAGAAATTATATTTTATAAGAGTGAAATCTTTTGCAATTTTTCAAAATAAGTTTAAAAAAAATGGAAATGAATACTGCAAAATAAATAAGAATTAAAAATATCATAAAAATGTACTATTAATTTTTGCAGAGTATTAACTTTGAACTACTTAAAGGTTTTCAATACTCATTTATTTTTCAATAATTTATAACAGAGTATAAAAGTTTATCAATCATAGTGTATAACAGTTTATAATATTTAATAGTCGTTTTTAATATGTTATCACTTTATAACAGTGAATACCAGTTATACAAATTTATAACATTTTATAATAGTTTGAAACAGTATTTAAAACATATTATATACATCTGCTTGGTTTTTTTAATACTGAAAATAGTTTAAAATAGTTTATAACAGTTAATAATATAATAATTTTTTTAAAAGATTGTGAATGATTTTATTGTAAATGCAAAAAAGAATACAAAAAAATAATTTAAGTTGACTTTTAATTTTTACAGAGTATATAACTATGTACATAAAGGTTTACAGTAGTTATTTATAAATGGTTATAACAGCATATGACAGTTTATATTAGATTGTAATAGTATATGACAGTTTGTAATAGTTTATAACATTTTTAAGATTATACCAGTTTATAAAAGTTAAAAACTGTTTTTAATAGTTTACAATAGGTTATAAAAATGTATTATGATTAGTAATATTTTATAGCCTTTCTAAAGTTACACTAGTTTATAACAGTTCTAAACCGTTTTTATCAGTTTACAATAGTATACAAAAGCTTATAACAGTTTATAACACATTAAACCGGCTATAACAGTTTACAACAGATTACAACCGTTTATAACAGTTTACATAAGATTATAACTGTTTATAATATTTCATAACAGTTTTTATTAGTTTACAGCATTTTTGAGTTTATACTAGGGATGCTCGATACCGGAAAAAAAACTCGAATCGAAGCATTGAGTATTCCAAAAAAACTCGATACCGATCCAATTCGGTTCCTACTAAAAAGAAATCAATATCGACGGTATCGACTTTTTGACGATTTTTTTAAAGAAGAATTGAACAAAATGAAACTAAGAATGCTATTACATAGCTTTTTGTTTTTACACGTAAATGTTCATTTTAATCACTGTGTTCACTCTTTTATTATATTTTTTTTTTGAAATGGACCCAAGTAAACTAGAATATCGAATGGACTACCTTAAAGGAACCTTTTCGAAAATAAATTACAAGCGCTAAATGTCAAAAATTGACCTCGATAGCGATACTAAGCAAATTGATATCGGATCGACGATTAATCGAGAACCAGAATATCGCCAGCGAATATTCAGCATCGACTTAGATTTGCTCGATATTCAAAATATCGGATCGGTATCGCGCATCCCTAGTTTATACAAGTTTATAACAGAGCTTTTGGCAGTTTGCAATAGCTTATAACAGTTTATAATAGTTTTTTTCAGTTTCCAACAGTTCTTTAAAGCTTCTTATATTTTGTTAAGAGTTTCTATCACTTTTTGATTGTTTTTGACAGTTTCTCAGAGTTTCTATCAGTTTCCACCAATTTTTGATAGTGTATTCGTCATTCCACACTCTCATAACCAAAAATATTTAATTACTAATCAGGTTTTTCATCTTAAGTACAAGTTGTTGTTCATCTTTCAAAGACTGACTCAATGCCCAAATGCCCTAATGTGAATTACACAAATTCGTAAGTTAAATTATGCAGGCACCAGTGTATGTGCGATAGAGAGAGGTAGACAGATGGACAGAGATAGATAGAGATACAAACTTGATATATGATATGCATACTTATTATATATATGTACATACAATTATATATATCGAGAGCTCATGCATATGCTAATAAAAGCAGACAAGTTAAGTCACAGCTGCAATTTATTTTGCGTCAGATATAGGTGTATATAGTATATAGTATATATATACAAACAATATATGTATATAGTATGTAATTGTGCCAAATTAGCTGATAACGTTGAAAGTCACACTTGCACGCATAGATATATTATGTACTGCATATATGTATATACTATATATGTATTTGACAACAGCGCCAAAATGGAAATTTACGCGCATTTTCTATATAAAAAAAAAACAAGCCAACTTTGATCATTACATATGCAAGTCAGTCTGACAATCAGTCATTTTGTCAATGTAGTTGAAGCAGTGGCGGATTTACGAGTTGCAGTTAATACTAAGAAAAAACTGAGTGCGCTTAAACCGCCCCTGTCTTATACTTCAAAATAATTTGCTCAAAAAAAACTATTTTTTTAATTGCTATATAATAATAACTTACTTTTTTTTAAGCTGCCCAAGTAAATTTGTTGTAATGAGTTTTTCCACACACATACACCTACAGTTTATATGTGCTTCAAGATAATAGATCTTGCATAATCGATAACTGGCACAAACTTGGATTGCATTGGATACGTGTAACCAAAACCTGCTGCACTGCAGCTCTACTTGGCCCGGTACTCAAGATCAAGCCAAAGAACTATTAACCAGCGCTAAGTCTGGCTATATGTGTGTGTGTGTATGTATCGCGTGTGCGCTTTATGTATCTGTGTAGCTGTATGTCGATCCATAGGCCTGTCATTAAATAGAAACAACCATATTTTTTTTTCTCAGTCACGAAGCCGTCAAATATGGCACGCAAAGTGTTGGGGCAATTGCAATTAAGTTTACATTGCAAAATAAAAAACAAAATCAAAAAAAAAACAAGAAAAATACATTTTGGAAAATATAAAAAAAAAATAATCTTAAATACCCTTTTAAAACTAGATTTAAGTTGCAGTTTGAGATAGATGCTTAAAATTTGAGCTTTTTGGATAACATTTTTTTAAAAGCTGAGCTATATACAAACATATACTATATATCACAAATAATAATAACATAAATAATAAGACAATAATAATCTTTTAAAACTAGATTAAAATTGTAGCTTGAGAATTATAGTATGCTTAAAATTCGAGCTTTGTGAATATCATTTTTGGAGCGCTGAGCTATATACTTTTTTTTGTATTTTATTTACAATCTCTCTGTTTTTAGACAATAAGTAAGTTTAGTAAACAATAATATTAAAGAGCAAGTTTCTATAGAAACCTATTATTGTGTTGAGCAATATATAACAAACAAAAAATAATAATAACATACATATAAAGACAATAATAATCTTAATTGTCCTCTTAAAACTAGATTAAAATGCAGCTTGAGATAATTGCTTAAAATTCGAGCAAAATATAACAAATAAAAAGTAATTATAACATAAAGCACTAAGTTTCCTAAAACTAGTTACTTTTTTTTCCTATTTATTATCAGTTATTGGATTCATCAATATTTAATCTAATCTACATTACGCTGTCTTATAAATTGCTTACGTTTTAAATAAACAGTGCTGCCCATTATTTTCTTTTTGGCAGCTTGAAATATAGATGGCGCCAGCCTACTGCAGTCTGTTCTGTTTTCAGCTATGAAGAACACTAGAAAAATTAAGTACTTCACAGCAATGGCCCACTTGGATTTACTAGGAATTGTTTAGAGAACTAGTAAAGCTCTAACAAACCAAAAGTGGTATTAAAAACATACGACAACATATGGAAAATATCAGAAAAGGCTGCCAGATTCTTCAGAAAGGCGTCGAATTAAAAATTTACAACAATTTACACAAAAAAATTAACCGACTTAAAAGCAAATTTTTTTAGGATAATTTTGGGTTGAGAAACACGAAAATTCCTATTTTTTTCTCAAGCAATGTTTTTGAGATTTTCGTGAAGCACATTTTGTATCCACATGAAAGAGGATTAGATCGACAGATTAAGTTAAAATGATTGAAGTTACAACTAACCAAAGTCGAAAAAATGGGTAAATCTCGACCATTTAAAAAAATAAAAATTTCAACTCACATTTTATTAATACAAAAATTTTTTTTTATAATGCTAATTTCTTAAATATAGTTTTTATAGGAACATTTCGATTCTAAGATCTTTGAGAAGAAGTTTATTTAATTTTTATTAAATCGTTGTGACCGTATTTTGCTCCTTATTTAGCTAAACCCTTCTGAATTATTTATACGTTTGAAGTATTATAATTAAGTTTATAATTATATAATCACCGTTGGGTGAATTATTGCCTATTCCTACCAATAGCGTCGACATAGAGACGATCCCAAAAATTGTAAGCATAAAAATATCTCCTGGCCTAGCTAACATTTGTCTTGAGTTACTTGCTCAAAGAAGACTATATAAATTCAAGAAATCATCAAATATATATAAAAAAATATGGCCATTATTAAACCAAACTTTGATTATTTCAGCCAGTTCGCTGGAAGACTTTAGTCAATGAAGTATTGGCAAAAGCAATTAGTCAGGTTAACAAAATACAGGATCTGTTCGAAAAGTTGTCGGATTGAAATTTTCGAGCGAGTATTGGCATATGGGTCCACAGAATAAAATTCAGAAAAAAAGAAATCGAATTAAGTAACAAAAAATATATTAAAAGTAATCTTTTTTAGAATTTGCACAGAAGGAAGACAAAGAACTGAATTGTAAGCATTAAAACAACACCGATATTTTATAAAAGGCTGAAAAGACGGTGATGCAGTACCTTAGTACCAAAGACAAACACAAGTGAAGACCTTTCCAATGGTTTAGGAAGTGTACAGATTCAGTAAAAGCTTAAGATCTTAAAATAGATCTTTGCCTTATAAAACACATTTTTCAATCAAGCTGTTGCCAAAAATATGAACTTTCATTATTATTACAGATTGTTTTTAATTGGTTAGCTTCTTTAGAATTCCTAAAATATTGTAAAATTATTTCATAGACATTAAATATTTTGTGAGCTAGATTGACCATTTCGACCACTGTGCTTCGCGTGCATATCTTGGACAGCTGCAATGCACGCGAAAGTGAAACCGCCTAAAGTGCCACACAAATTAGAAAATGCAAAACAAAGCAAATGCGTGAAAGGCAAAAGTGTGCAGGAATAAAGAGAACAAAGAGTGCTGGAGAGCAGAGCTTAGACCAAACGAATTTTGCTTACTCCACAAATCGGGATATTAATGAAAAATAATTTTGAAGTGGATTTTACTTCGCTTTTTTAGTTTTCGATATTTAACGTAAGACTTTTTCTATACCTCATTTAAAAATAAAATCTTTAAAAGAATATGTTTAAATTTATTACACAAATGGCATACTAACCAAACTATTTTAAAAAATATATTAAATTTATCCTTAATACAAAAGTTTGTATTAAAAGATATAATTAAAAGCCTTAAATTTGTTCAGCTGGCTTATAGTTTTTTGACCTTTCAAACATATTCTATAAAATAGAAGGCGCTATTTAATGATAGCCTCAAATTTGTGGAGAAGCTATTGCTGTTGCAAACTTCTTAACGTAGTCAGCATACTCCACTCTGTAAGTAGAGTATACAAAGAATTACGTTGGAGATGGAGTAATTGCGCATGCAAACAAAGTGGGCAACTTTGAAACAGCGAAAACAAAAAAAGTGAAAATAAAAATCAGGCAAAAAACGCGTGCATCCTAGGAGAATTGCGACGTGAGTTGAGCGCTTTGAGGCAGCGCATAAAATATGCAATTTACCAGGACTTCAAGATGTCTAGTTAAAAGTGTTCAAGAGTTACGCTCAAAGGAGTGAAAGGCAAAAAGCGGAAGCTAAAAATTTTAAGTAGTAGAGAAGACTGCTTAAAATGCAGCTGCCATAGACAAATTGCAAGGACTTAGATGATAGAAAATATGGCTGCATCAGTTTTATAATTAGCTAGCACTCACCTTTTGGAAGATGTGATTGGGATTGATGCCCAGCTCTGCAATAAAATACACAAATTTAAATCAAAAACTATTTAAGCTTAGAAACAGCAAAGCGTTTTACCTTCTAATAGCGGTGGCTCATCATCGAACTCATTGCTAGTGCCATCGGCTGGTTTGAAGGACTTATCTTGTGCATAGGCGGTTGGATCATAGAAACCGCCCATGCCGCCTTGGTTTTGTGTATTGCTGTAGGCTGCATCATAGTTGGGCGGCACGGACGCCTGTGTGTTGTCAAAGCTTTGGAAGTTGCTGCCAAAATAATCACAAAATTATATGGTAAACAAATTTCAATGTATGACTAAATTGAGCTTACAGTTCTTGACCAAACTCGGGCATATCAAAGTTATAGCTGGCATCCGCTGGGCCGGAGCCATAAAAATCATTGGGGCCACCAAATTGTGACATTGTTGGTGTATATAGAGTATATTACAACAGTTATAAATTTGGAAAACTTGTTTAAAATACAAAAAACACCAAAATATCCAATACGCACACGTCACTTGAATGCCGACACAGTTGCTGCTGCTGCTTCTTCTTTAAATGCCATTCACAGCAATGCGCAACAAACAGCTGTTTTTGAGTGTTGTAAAGCATTCAATATGACTTTAATGGCGCTAATTCAGTTTTTTTTTTAAGTTTTGAAAATAAAACACTTGGTGAGATATTGTTAACATTCATAATACATTTTAATATTCATAGCTCCATTTGCAAAACATTTTTTTTTGCACATACGTCTTGAAATAGTTTAGTTAGAAGGTACATGCATTTTGGGCTACTTAGTTATTGCAATTTGTGTAACTTCTATATGTATAATAATGTTATAAGTTTGTATTTGTAACTTTAAACACGCATGGCAAGAAACATTAAATAAATTGTTAAATTTTAAAGATTCGTTACGTAGAGAACACAAGTAGATATTTTTTTTACGAATTTCACTAACAATTAATAGCCGCATATGAGTTATTTAGGAATAATTATGTGTATATATATCAACGTATATAAGGTATTTTTAAGACATATGTATGGCTGGTTTAAGTGGACATCTTCTTTTGCTCTACCGACTAATTATTGTTCGTCTTTCCTTAAGTGTTTTTTGTTTTTCTTCATTTTCATCTTACTTTCGTCATATTTTCGTGCTTTAAATAATAATGCTCATGTGCAACTAGACCTGCTACCGATGCTGCAGGCGAAACTGTTTAACTTAAAAATTAAATTCTTTTTTCAATAACTTATTATGCATTTATGTATATATGACTAGATTGAATAAGGGAATTTGCATAAATAAATAACCTAACTTTGGTTTCTTAATTCGTTTTTGGTATTAACTTTTCTTT